>VCRD01003023.1:38677-60962 GCA_006783055.1 Trinorchestia longiramus | reverse complement strand
GAAGGAGGTAATGGGAAGGAGATAAAAGTATGCGCGTAGTGTAGATATTTTACTTGGTAGTGGTCTATACATGGTGTATATTGCATTGACTTCTGAATGGAAAGGGTACACACCTTTTTTATGCATTCTATGGTGGGTATTTAAGGCTCATGATTTTTTCGTGATTAGACCTCTTCCTTGTACTATGAAAAACCCTTCGGGGAGGCCATGTCGATTCGAATGAAAGAAAAACTTCATTAAAAAAAACGTGAATTTTTTTAGATGTGGGTGTACTTAGTACCTCATAAATATCCAACCATGACTATATGGACGCCTGCGGTGAACACACATCTGAATCTCTTCATACCATCTGTGCGTTCGTACGCGCAATTACATAAAAACTGAATTGATGACATCCTTCACGCTCTGCTGACAAAGGCTCACGCATCTCACTCGTAGCATTGATACGAAAAAAGTTGTTGCCGTATTATTGCACTTTAAGTATGTGAGCTTGTTAGTTAATTTCTCAGCTTCACGTTAACATGTTTGAAATTAAACATTCAATTTGAGCAACATTTCGCATTACGTAGGGACGCTCACGTGGCGTACGCAGCAGTTGTTGGAAATCTTTCCTTGTGAAGAGCAGCTGTTGCCAAACGTCGAGGGTGTTCATCATGCTGCTCGTGAACAACCTTGAACATAACACACCCAGCGCATCGTACCTTGTATCTGTCTATTCTTTTAGAAGTGAGTTTCGTTGTTTGTGCCGACTGGAGGTTTTGTCTGTGTCGTTTACTACGCAGTTGCCTCGCTCGCGTTACATATGTGTAGAAGATACAGGCACCAACGTGTCTCCCGTGGCCGTAGATGTTTCCTCCGCTCCTTGTTCGCTCGCGTGTGAGGTTGTCTGCTAGCCCAGGTGTGGTACTGCAGCTGCTACACCAACGCACACAACAGCGACAGTAACAGGTGCACCAACACTGCCCTCAATATCGCTATCAAGTATACAATAGTAGCTAAAATTATAAGCTTATGATAAAAATGAATGATACCAAGGCAGTAACTATAAAAGTTACAGTTACGAAAAACGTGGAAAGATATGCAGCAGGTGGTGCAGTTTGTGAGTTACAGTACAAACAGTAGCAGAAAAAGTAACAATGTGAGCAGGTGGATGCATCAGGCCGTGGCCGGGAGCGTTATTTCGTATGCAGCTCGTCGAGTATTTAAATAACACTGACGTTTATGGGAGCATAATAATGAACGCATGCATAGCTGTGAACTCGTGAAGTATGTTGATAGGCTACTTGAAAATCCTTTTTAAAGTTTAACTACTAATGACGTTTTATTGCTGCTTTTGATATTTTCTCGAAGAATCCGAGTAAGTAATGCTGTGAAATGCTGTCGATATTTCAAGGAATATGAGCGTAAAAAATATGTACAATGTACTTTCGAGTTCAAGTTTGGCATTTCCAAATCAAACGAAGCAGCTAGACTACAAGGGAACTGCAAGCGCGCGAATCAAGTTTTTGGTTAAGAATAAAAAATGTTTAGAAGCTGTTTTGCGAATGAAGCAATTGCTAAGCAATATATTCCTTTCTTGCAAGATAATTTTGGCATGAGCAATAAATCCTCAAATTTTGTACATATTCGAAAGGAATTGAATACGTTATTACTAAAGAAGTTTAATTCCGAAATAAAGTCTTCAAAATACAGTTGATATTATCGATTGCTCAATGGACCCCGTGTTCAGTAAAGTTTACTAGTTTATTAATTCGACAGCATGAACGATAGTACCTACATTTGAATGCGCTTGACATTGTCCTGGACTAAATAATGCGATTCACCAATGTAGGTACCAAACATTTTATTACTGACTAATAAAGTAATGGAAATTTATGATGAGGTATTTCCCATCTACTGACGAGTAACCTTGACAAACCAACTACGCTTATAATTTAAAATCAACTGCGATTTCAGCATTTAATTTTTTTTAACTTTTCGCGGTGGGACAATTCAATAGTGGGTGATGGGTACATGCTATTTAATTTTCTGAAATACTTTTGAGCGCTTCCCTATAATTTTTCAATTGAATGTTAGTTATTTCAGGCAGCAGTTATTATCTAAAGTTGTTTTTTCAAAAATTGATTTTCGGTTGCAGAGGCAGCATAATTATTTTATTAATTACACCTTATACTTTTCAACTTTACGATATTGTCCAAGTTCATTACGCGCTAAAATTTTCAAAAAGTTACTCATTATAATCAGCAACTTTGTGCGTGAGAATTTTCCCACCTAATGAACTTAAGCAATTCATTAAATGATTTTTGAAATTAACCAATCAATGAATTAAAGTAATTTGGCTGCGCTTGATGTGAACCTTGCTGAAAAGATGCTAAGCATTAACTACAGGAAGTCTCAAAAAAATGTACTCACCCTTTAACCGTTGTTAACATGCTGTCTTCTTTGTGTTGCAGGTGTGAGGTTCGAACCTTTGCGAACATGATTCTTTAATCACATTTAATTATGTTCGCAAAGGTTCGAACCTCACACCTGCAACACAAAGAAGACAGCATGTTAACAACGGTTAAAGGATGAGTACATTTTTTTGAGACACCCTGTACTTGCACCTCCTGGTGTAGAAATACATTACCAGGAGGCTGTCTATCAGGATTTAGTGTGGCCAAGTCTGGATGTGGTCATCGTACGGGAAATATTATAATTAGTCATGCTTGTTTGGTGGTCACATGCCTCTGCTCGTCTGTGTGGCATCTCGGTTAACCCTTTAGCGACGAATTTATTTTTCTAGTTTCTACGTTTAAGCTCACAAAGACCGTCTGTACACTGATGCAATGAAGCACGCTGAGAGCCAGGCAGCCAAAATAACGACGCTGTATGATGCCGCCGCGTTTAAACCTAGTAGCAACCTCATATTGCTCACATATAATATAATTTTAACATAATTAGCATTTTTTCTGATGTTCCCCGTGAGTGCCATACGGCGGTAGAGGGTTAACATGGCTCAGTGAACACTCAGGCTCTGGGATCAATTCTACTTAGATTCCATAAAGTAGAAATCCTTGTATGTTTTCTGTAAAAGACCCATTTCAATTAATTTCAGTTGTTCTATATAATAATTAGCAGTTAATAGTTCGTAAGTATTTTTCTGTTTTACGATGAGTTTATTAGACAAATTTGTATTTTTATGCCCGATTTTCCTCTCGCAAAACTGAAGATGATCAAAAGCTAGAAGCTCTAACATTTGTACCCGATATTTATATCCAAGAAATATTTTAAACATTTTTCTTAATTCTATTTTATTAGGATTCAAAAATTATAATCGCTGTTTCAACATGGAATAATTATTTAATATACATAAAACGTGTTGCTGCATGGTTCCATGCAAAGCGTTTTCGGGACTTTTTGAAAGTGAAACATTAGCTATTTTATCTCTATTTTATTTAGTTTAAATTCAAAATCACTGATCATTTAGTTAGTGAAATCACTAACTAAAATACAAATGCCTTCTAAGCTAAATACCTCGTAAACAAATAGTCATCTGCCCCATACAGAACATTGAATTAAACATCTAGGCTGTAATCAAAAAGAATTTGTTTTCGAAAACCTGTGCCGTGTTACATGCGTCTGTCATGTCCTGAAGTGAAAGCATTTATGGCTTCAGCACTGACGTAACTTCACGCCTCGATTTTTGCGTACATTTTGAGCCCAATAAATGTCGTATCTGAGATATTTATGATAATAGCCAGAACATAAATAAGTTGATAATTATAGGTAAATCTGTCAATAAGTATAAATTTGTGTTGCGTTATCTTCTAGCTTGCACGACCTGATGACTGAATATGAGGTAGTGAAGTAAAAAAATGATTGTTTGACGTAGCCGAAATCCAATCATGGTAATAATATGAAAACACAGAATTGGAGACTATTGTTGTTTCCTCTCTTTCACAAATGTCTATAACACGCATAAAAATGTTCGCATATAGTATGTAATTGTTACTAAGTTTAAACAAACAAACTACTTTATATTCTTCATAAGAGCTAAATTGATAACAAGTTTAGCATAGCCATAAAGAAATCATCTTTTGTTCCCGACTTAGCTCAAGTAAAAGTGTCCGCTTGGAGCTATTCAGTTGGCAGAGTCACACACGTCGCGTGGTCAGTACTACAGGCTGCAGATCTGCCAATGTCCTGCGTTGGTGTGAGCTGCTACACAACACTGTATTTAATTGCTACTTCACTCAAGTGTTTGCAAGTACGCACGCTTGCAAGAAGCAAAGAACGACCCCAGCATCATATGTGAAGTCGGAGAGCTTATAAGACAAAGACGAGCTGCACTCGTTCGCACGTGTAAGCCACACGTCGCACCATGACACGGTCTCACTTGTACTTCGTTACTGGTCTCATAATAACCGTGCCCAGTGCCCACAAGTCCCGGGGTTAGGTGCTTGTAACTCGCTTGGGTACATGAAGGAGAAGCAGCTCGCTTGGGTACATGAAGGAAAACAGCGGCGAATAATGAGTTATTTAAAAATCCTGACAACAGTTCGAAATTAGCGTGTTCTAATTAATAATGCTGGAAAATATGGTGTTAAGAGCGTCTATTTGGTGTTCAAACTTGCTTGGGTACACGAAACAAATACAGAAGTGAAAAATGTATTTAAACATATTGACAACATTCTGAAATTTGCGTATCATATGTAATAATTCGGGCCAATCTCCGAATAATAAGTAACGTGGGGTAAATTAATAAAACAATTTTCACTTTTGACTATATTATTAGAATTGGATTTTCTTCGTATCCGAAAACCTATGAACTTGCGCGCATCGAACAAACCGTTATGCCTTTGTCTCACGTTTCTGCAACCTCAACCATTGAGTTAGCAGTGCAGAAAATCACCCACCCATGAAGTGGCATTCCAATGCGGAAGTCCTTCAGAAGAAATTTTGTCAAGTTCATCACGGTAAACTATTGTGTAGTCTTCCTCCTTGAGCCCCACTGCAGCCCCTGGCCCGCTTCCCATCTTCTCACATCAGCACTAAAAATATTAGCCAACCCCCGTGCCGGACTCCTCACAACAAACCCCTTTGGGGGTTCACCGCTCCTCCTCCTTCGGCTGCCCCCAACATGCGTCGTAGCTTAGGTCCTCCTCCACACCCCCCCTTCTAGCGTGTCTGCCACCATCTTCAGCGACTGTTACTAAGAAGTGAAGATGGATTTGCGCTCTGGTAAACAAGCTCCTAAGTTGTTATGTAGCGGAGTCATGTAGTAGCTCACGGTCTGGGATTTGTTTATGTTTGGGCGTCTTGAAGTATTAGTTGTGTTTAGCTCAATTACTGTAATTTAGTGAAGTCCTCTGGTGCCTAGATGAAGTCAGCATTTACTCCTGGATGGCCATCCCTATGGGGTTGAGTACACCAAATGCTTGGGTCAAGGTTTTAGTTGCCTCTTAAAGCAATGTATGTGCATCATGAATCTGAATGTGTATACCTGTAAATACTATACTATTAAATATCGAATCCTATGTAAGAGTTATAAAATACCCATTACAATCGTTAATACCTATTTAAAAAAAGTTTTCCTTTAGAACGCAACTTGTGGCTTCTATTTTACATTGGATTATGTTAGTGAGAAGATTGAATAAAACTTATAGGTGTTCTAGAAATGTAGTTTTCAGACTTAGATAGCTCAAAAGTAGAGCGAATGTTACTAAGACCAAACTGTGTAATATTAAATGTTGTTCAATGTTTCTAAATCGTGTATGACTAATGTAATTTTTATGTAGAAACAATTTTTTGCTATCTATTATGCACGGCGAAGTGACAGCCATAGACTAGGTTTTGGAGAAGGCAGTTTGACCTTCATGCAGGTGTTTTTGACTTTATATTAATCATGATCGAAATTAGATGATTTACTGAGTGCATCTCGTCCTGTGATGCTGCGTTGAATGTCTTCTGATCATACAGTACAAATACTGAATAATAAAGATCGGTATTGGCATTTATTCTTCATAACACCAATGCGTATAACTGTCTAACTGAGAGAATTAATTCATTATTCACCATAATTTAGTTTCTTGCAATGCCTTGCGTCTCAAGTCTAGAGCATGGAACGACAAAGCCACTATGCTAAGAATGTCCGGTAAATGAGGCAGCCAGTAAAAAGGTGAATTCTGTGAAACTAAGTGTATATTAGAGTGTGCTAAGTTCAAACCTTTGAAGTTGATGAGCAGAGGAATGAAAACTGGCTTTTGCGCAAACTACGACTGCTTCGACGAACTCGAACGATGACATCACAAGAAGAAGCACCGCCCCTTCAGGGTTCCTCAAATGATATTATCAGTATCCCGACTCTGGGTCCATTTCTCGCCTACGCAAAATTGTTTATTCATGAGTCTTCTTCCGACAATAATGTGTACAGTAAAAGGTAGAGGGTTAGTCAGATCGGATATTTAGATTGAATACCTGGGAACTGCACCGGCTGCTATTTTTGTGACATCATAGTGGCATATTCATGACGTCTACATCTGGATTCCAGCACTTTCCAAGTTCGCTGTTAGCTGCTTCATGCATCCAGTGAGCGGGAAATGCAATGTAAATATTATAGATCTTGTAGGAATAAATCTTGCTTTTTAAGTTCACTGAGTCTCGTAGTTTTATTTTCTTTTTCAGCAAATCGACAGGAAAGAACTGGAATGGGGTTGTATCAGGGTATGATACGATGAACATTCAGAGAATGTAGGGGCCTTATTCTTGCTCAAAATTAAATGATGATTACATTTTCTAGCGCGAATATAGTTGAGTAGTACAAGTTATCCAAAAGTTGACTGTGAACAACAATTTTCACTCGACTTGAGCACCTTCAGTGCCATCATAAAAACTTTTCACTCTTTCACACGCAAAGAAAACATGCAAATGTGATTCAGTTCAAGTCACAGGGTATACTGTTTACCTTCACAACGTACGTGCACGACAGATTCACAGGAAACGCTATAAGATTGTCAGACGCGAAACTAGCAATGCTGAAGTATATACTTATACAACAAAATTTAGCTTCAAATTGATCGTTTAATAAACGTTATCGTTGAATCGATGCTGAGTTATATTACGCTCGTACATGCCTGAACTCCAACAATGTGATGAAAAACCTAAGCGAATATTTCCTTTTTTATTTGGGGTGGCGTCGATAAGGAATTCTAGATTCGTTAACAAAAACTTCGTTAACTCTCGTCGTTATCCGGTCTTCATAATGTGTCCTTGTTAACCAACCCCGGAAACTAGAGTAACGAGTGATATTTAACAGCTCTACATTCTTTATTTGGTTGTAATTTTAGATTGAGCCTAGGTATTCCTTCGTCAATATTTTACTCGTCCCAACTCGAAGAGTATTGCTAATTTTAATAAGTTAGGTGAGGTTACCTCAATGCTTGCGAGATAAATGCTCGGCATCTGCCACTGCCACTTCTCTGCATAGTTTAAGCTAATAAACACCAGGTAGTTGTACCATACTCCATTGCTACAATTGCCGTTGTGCGTTATGATTCATTTATAAATGTGTCCGCACAATGTTTACTTCAATTTACCATGAATAAAAACAGTATATTACTCAGGAAAAAGTACTTAATTGCTACGTGCATCTCTAGACGTTTTAGTATATTCAAACTTCTAACTAAAGGGAGTTTGAATAAACGGAATTCTTCTCGGTTCTTTCACCTCCGACAATAGCTTGTCGTACTACGATACAAGGTTTAAACTTGCGCAACTTTATATTTCGGAGTTTACGGATAATCTATTCAGGTTCAACGACGGATCGAACTTTCCTTTAAGATCATCTGCCTAGTAAAGCAGCCTCTGATATCTCTTGATAATCATTGACACAAAAATTTTGCAACTCGGATACCAAAAGACTCGAGGCACTATAACGATTCAATAACATCAGTCCATCCAAAGTTATCTTTCATCATTCTTATGTTTCCAGTCGCATTGTCTTAAAACTGCGAGTTCCCGCCGTAAACACAGTTGCTGTAATTACTGCTGACTCCCATTCTTATGAGCCTGGATTTCTTCGTTGCTCTGACCTGGACGAATGGGTCATTCTGGAACAGTACGTCCAGAACATTCAAAACGTGGGCACTGATGTGTTGGAGGTCGAGGATGCCAAGGACTGTAAACGCCCGAGGTGTTCCGATTGCATGGTGGTCGGTACAACTGAGCAAGAGTTGTTTCCGTCGGTGAGTGTCTTGCCTTTCATCCAACAAACTCATTTCACTAATTCCTAATGTGTTATAACAGTCTCTCTTATAATTGAGACTTGTATTCGTGAGGAATCTAACTTTAGTTCATGTTAATTAGTGTAGCACTTATTCGTCAACGATACCAGCGCACCATGGGAATCTGTCGGTACATTTCCATTCACGTGTCGGCATATTTCGTGTGGAGAGAGTAGTGTCGGTTTATTTCCATTCAATAAGTGAGGAATATTTGTTTCTATTTCCTATAGAACTTTTTCCGGTGATGTGGATGTAGTGTTATTGCCTGGCTAACGTAATGAGAAGTAATTTAAATCATTGTAAATATTAACTGTAATAATGATTCCTTACTTAGGATTTAATACACGGCATGTTGCCTCATCTTCCTTGGCTATCATGTGGGGCATTTACCGATTGCTCATGTCCGAGTATATTTGGAGTCTATTTTGACATGCATGGATGAGCGTAGCAATGAAACAGGTTTCCAAATGTTACAGGATTTCAAATATAAATTTGTTTCCCAAAAATTGGCATGATTTAAAATTTGCTCATGACTTCTGTCCGCATAATATCTTGACCTCTCAATGCTACTGTTGGATTGGAGAATTTTATTCATTTTTTAAGACTTCGTTTAGGTAATAATATCGTGTGTCTATAAAGATACTATTAGATGTTCAATTCTGCTCATATTTTTCCACTTAAAAGTTGAATAGGCAGACTAAAATTTTTACATGCGTTCAGTTCTTAATTTTTAGGATGCTCTAAACTTTGGTTTGAATTTTGGATCGTCTGGTGATATTCACACCGACTACGTTTCGTCTCCAAAAACTCTTTTCAATAACTTCGTTTGATCATACATGTCGTGCCTAAATTCTGTTTCAATATAATCTTTGTTTGCATATGATGTGTGTAAATTGATTTTGATTATTTCGTCACTTTTTCAAAGTAAAGTGACGTACTCAGAGCGCTTGCTGCAACAGCCTTGGGTGTAGGAAAAAATTATACCGCTGATACTTGTATCTTCCTTGTTCATTGTGAAAAACACGAAACCATATTTAAGAAGGGCAGGAACAATTATTTAGAATATGTACTTTTAGTTGGCGATAAAGAGTCACGTTCATGCCTAGTGCTGTCCCGTACGGCTGATGGGTTGCTGTTATGCTACACGTGGTCGGCAGGCAGGTTTATGTGAGGGAAGTCTAGCGTACAGCGACTCGACTTCCACTTTATTTGTTAGTTTTGTTTCGGTGGTCTTTCGGGTGAATTGAGTTTTTGTATGTGCAGGACCGGTGATATTTTCGAGAGGAAGATGTGCATTTACGAAATTAGCTCTAATTTGCATTTCATCGTATTATCTCGCAAAATAAAACTGGTTTTAAAAATAACTTTGATTTGAGCTTAACAGATGGAAATGTATAAAAACAAACTAATTCTATCATAAAAATGTCTTCAAACATTTTTCACTCTGTGTGGATAGCAGTTTAGTAAAGACGTTACGCAGAGGTTCAAAAGACGTCAGCAACGAACCACTGACTTAAACAAATGACGAAAAAAGTTAGTTTTCTCTTTTCTTCTAGGAACCGAGGTTAGGATGAACTTATATTCGTATCGAAACATAAAGTACGGAAACAAAATTTAATATTCTTTTAAATTCATGGTTTCTTTAACATAGTCATTGTGGTTGACTAGCGGGTGCAAATCTTTACTTTGTACATACAGTCACTAGGAAGCTTTGAAAAATTACAGAACCTAACCTGAGTGACCCACCGGTGGGTCATACCACAATGTGTTAATCTGTAAGTCAATAAGTAAGGGTTGAGTTGATAATATTTTCCTTGCAATTACTTGCGTAAATTTTTGAGCTCACAAACATACAAGGATTCTATCAATTGTTTTAAAAATAACTCCTGAAGGTAACTCATCTTACTCATTCAGTTCATCTGCAAAATCATTAGTTGACACTCGCAGCATTTAGGAAGATCATACAACTTCCACTAGACGCTGAAACACCAACCTTGCTCCTTATCTTTCATTCTTTCTTTGACATATTTCGATGTAGACTTTGAAGTACTGTACTTCCCACCAGCTGCGTAAACAAATACATTTTTTAGATATAGGGAATGACGTTATGATGATACCTGCATGGGATCCCTGTGAGCTCACCCTACCCCTTTTTTTGGCTTTTAGCATATTTTCTCATACTCTTCTCCAGCTCCTACAGCCCTAGACATGTCAAGGTCAGATGCAGTTGAGCGTGAAGATGATCAGCGAGTGAAAGTTACTTGACTGATCAATTAACGTGCTAGAGTTCTTTCCTGAACACGCGCTAACATTATTGCAGAACGGCAAGGTCAGATACGTGTTGATTCTTCCGCTCACTGTCATGACCGATGACTTAGCAAAGCTCTCAGTGCGTTTTGGCAGTTCATTTCCTAGCTTTGTTGTTAGAAATATAATACGAAGTGCAGACTTACCAGCAGTTTTTGCTGGGGTTTGAAGATTTGAACTGTGATGATTCTCTCATTGGAATAAATATTTTATTTATTATACGAAGCACTAGTAACTCGAGCAAGATGTGGTCAGAGTCCTAATTACTGATGTGATTTAATACCTTCCTGTTCATCTCACTATGAAATATTTATTAGCAATTTTTAGTTCACTTAGTATTATATCTCATTTCAGAAATTTATAAAATAAAGTTAAATTCACTTTGCTCTCAGTGCTTTTTGAAATTTGCAAATAAAAAACACTATTCTCTCGATTGTTGTTAGAATAGAATAGAATAGAATAGAATGAGGCTATAGGAACGAACCTTCTGGCCCATTCTTGGGTCGGATAATTACTTCGATAATTATTCGGTTGTCATGCTTCATTCGTACGTTTTTGTCTCTAGCAAATATAGTCTTAAATGCTTCATCTTTCTATGTTTTACCATGTTAGGGGAGACCGCTAGAGTGAAGAGATTATTTTTCGTGGAGTTTTTCCTACATCTTTATTGACCCAAGTTGCTACGTGGAGAAACACGTACTGACTAGTCGAGAATTTTACTTTGCGATCAAACCAGTTTTTATTTAATCGGAATATTTGTTGAAAACCTTGCATTTAAAATTATCGTATCTTTTGATGTCGTCAGTAGGAAATGTTACTTAGTTGTAGCTATAAGTCTTCATATTAATTCATATGCGATTTTATCGTTCGACCTCAGAAACGACTATTGGTAGTTCACAAAGCGAAGGAAATTCTTGAATATTTCTCGTTATAATTTAAAACCTACTTGTTTCTCAAACAGACGTATTTAGTGATCTGTAAAAACATCGTTGGATAAAAATAACCAGATGAGTATTCAGTCTAGAGGCCGGCGTCAAGAAATCTAATGGTTGGTATGTTAACACCATATTACTAGTGTATTAAGCACTCATTAAGACACCATTATTTTTTCTACAGTCTGTTAATAGATATTGATATTTTATTTTTAACATGTAAATCGCTCATCATAAAACCCATACTACAACTAGCTTTTGGTCCTTGTAGTTTTACCCTGTAAGCTGCCTGTCATGGTGTCCATACTACAAGTAGTCTGCAATACTACACGTAGTCTGCAATACTACACGTAGTCTGCAACAGTACACGTAGTCTGCAACAGTACACGTAGTCTGCAACAGTACACGTAGTCTGCAACACTACACGTAGTCTGCAACACTACACGTAGTCTGCAACACTACGCGTAGTCTGCAACACTACATGTAGTCTGCAACACTACACGTGCGTTTTGATACAGAACTTCGACTACATATACTACAAGTAGTCCGTGATACTGCATGTGTGTCTTGATAAATAATTGTGACGTATAAAATCATTACCATTAAGGAGAGGGTCTGCAGTATACCTATCATGTCCGATGAGTGGTAGCGTATCATCCGTGTTTTTATCAGTTAAAATTAGTACAGGAAAAGTTCAATATTGTCCAAATTAGATTTTAGGTCCGTGGACCTTCGAGTCTTCTAATTATATAATTACTAGGATCTAACTTCAGCCCCACCCAAAATAACTACAGAGTTTAATTATAGATTAACTTTAGCATCGAACTTGCTCTGCTGTTGTGTGCAGTGCCTCAAAGTAACTTAATCTGCTTCATAAATTATGAAACCTTTCAGTGTTCAGGCTGCAGTTCCTTATGTGATCACACAATTTTAACAACAGCTATCATTATGTATTACTTAGAGCAACTTCTAATTCTCGAGCCGAATTTTCGTCTAATGATTTTAGCTCAGCTCTAGAGGACGTGTAGTGCATACTGGTGTTTGTATTTGCTTACTGATAAGCAGCCTCTCACGTTCTCGGAAACCCGGTGCAGCTGCAGCCCTACCGTCAGCAACTATCGTGCACGAGCTGGTATCGCTGTGTATGACGTGGGCTCATCCAGGCAGCCAATGAGTGATAAGCTGCCACGGACGATGACGCACTGGAAACACGACACAGCGCGCAGTGACGTATCACTGATACTGTATCAAAACTACACATCTTGATGTTGCGTCCTGCTATCGGAAAGCTGTTAGAAATGTAGTAGAGTCCAGATTATTAAGACTGTATGAATTAAGTGCTAGTTGATGTTTTCAAACTGAAAAACCGAACGTATTCTTGATTGTATTCTTCATACCCTACTACTTGTATGTAGTCTAAATTTCGTACCATATCTTTATTTATCTACTTTTCATCCACATGTGAGACTACGGACCCAGTGGGTGTCAGAGAATCATCTCACCTGTGCCAATTCACACAGTGACCGAATGATGACGTAGCGTTGCTATTGCATTGAAGATCTACGATCACTCACTGCATACGTTAAAGGAAAATAAGATAAAAGATTGTGATTAACACAACATTTAATTCGAAAAACACTCTAAAAGTGAATGGAAACATGATAAGATGGGGTTTTGATATTAGACTCGAGGGTTTTATCTAATGGCGAAAATTTTTGACTTGAGGTTGTACTAGGAGCAATCTTAGGTATGAATTTTATTATTGTTTCTCATCTTCAAGACTCTGTGGTCTAACCTGTGAAATCCTAAATTTTGAAAAACGACAAATGGTAAAACTTGCTTAGCAATACATAGTTTCATGCTGAGGAACTGAAATCTTGCTTTTTAATAACTTCTGCATCACAGCCTATAACAGAGTTCATGACGCATGTTAGAATTCTCACTAAGCGCAGTAACAAGTAGAAACTTTGTAGTACAACAGTGTAAAAAGCTAATGTGTAATAAAGCGTATTTTGTATTAACACGTTGCCTCTGATTGCCTGATTGTGTAAAACTTCACTTTGTACGCATAGTCACTAGAAGGATCTGAAAAAATTACAGAACCTAACCTCAGTGGTACACATACGTACCACTTCGGAGTCAACGTGTTAAAGGGGCATCTTAGTGAAACGTGTTAAATGCATCAGGGGTAAATAAGGTATTTGTTTTGCATTTTCGACCCAAATCGACCTCGTTTTACAGTTTTTATCGTAGAACAGAAGTAAATAGTTTTAAGAAGAGAAAATCAATATCTACGAATTAGCGTGCCCTTTTTTTTGCCACCATAAGAATCACAACTCAAAATCCGAATTTTTCTACAATTTTCACCAAGATGCCCCTCTCAAAATCATAGGACTACTGTAGCTGCTCATATATAAATTAATGTATTTATCTCTACACATAATGAAATTCAATGCGTATATATATATATATATATATATATATATATATATATATATATATATATATATATATTCCGTGTCCCACCCACCTGACTGCTGAATTAGCTAGAGGGAATTAATTGGAAACGAGCCATTACTAAGGAGCTGAAATAAAGTATATATTTTAGACTAAGTATTGACTTATCAATGGAACGGGTATACATGTATTGTGGATACCAAAGCCACAGGATTACTATAAAATACGCCATTTTCCGTTATCGTTCTTTCCCTTCGATGTGGAAACTCCTTCGCGAAGCCCGCGTCCACTGGCGAATCAAACGAAAAAAATCAGTAAAAAACACGTGATTTTTTTCAAGTGAGAGCCAACTAGTAAATAAATGAATACACAACAGTTTTCACCATACAGTATCGATTTCCTGTTCCCCACTACTGAATAAGATCAGGGGACGTTAATTTCTAAAAAATTATTATTAAGGAGCTGAAATATAGTACTACTCTTACTACTTTTCAATGAAACTGATCAACATGTATTTAACGCATTGTATTATGTATACCAAAGGACCCAGATCACTCTAAATTACGTATTTATTTCGTTATTAATTGTTTTCCCTTTCATTAAGGATCCCCTTTTAGAAATGCCCCGCCGGCTGGGAAATGAATGAAGTTCATAAAAAAGTAACGTTTTTCACGCATGGGTGTAGAGTTTTGCGTAAACTGGAGTTGTGAATAATACGGTAAAGCATACGTAGAATTTGCGTGCATGGGCAAAAAGAAATATTCGCATAACAACATCGTTTCATTAAAGGCAAGCTGCATCCAGTCTTCTCAGCCCTGAACGAACCGGGTCGTCCAATAATTTGAGGCTGCTTACAGAGTTTATGTTCAGTAAACATAGTCTGTATCTGCGTTGGCGAGACAAACTCTGCATTATATTAGAGCTAGGGAAACTGTAATTGCGTCTGATTCGTCGCTATCAACATTGCTCTTAAGCACGCATGCTTCTGCTTCATACTTGTTTGATCAGTTATTGCTGAATTAGCTGCAGTGTGTGTACAGTTTGTGCAGTTGAATTAGCTGTAGTGTGTATGTACAGTTGAATTAGCTGCAGTGTGTGTGTACAGTTTGTGCAGCTGAATTACCTGCTGTGTGTGTGTACAGTTTGTGCAGCTGAATTAGCTGCAGTGTGTGTACAGTTTGTGCAGCTGAATTAGCTGCAGTGTGTGTGTACAGTTAAAAGGCAAGCGAATTGTTAAGGAAGCGACGCCTTTACTCAAATATGACTAGATTGAATGATGATACGCGTGCATTTTGTGTAAAGTTGGTGAAATTCTGATCACTAAAGTTAGTCTAGACTGACGTAATTTCATGTTAAGCATATAATATTCTTTCGCCTAGTCACTTCTCCGCCGTATCCGCGCACATTTTGCACAGAAACCACAATTTCAAGTTGACAAATTGGCTGAAACTTGTCATGCTCTAGACTTTCGAGTCTAGACAGTTGCATTTTATGCGAACCGACTTCAAGGATCACACACTTTATTCTATTTGAAACTCATATTACAGTTAAATTGGACGTAATTATCGGCAATTCTTTTCAGTTGTTTGCTTGCTGTAGTGTAGGTGGCTAGTGCGCTCGAGCTTGCTAAATTAACCAGTCGATACTGACTTTTTCCTGCGCTCACTTCGCGGTAAAACACTCGTTTTTATGTTCTGCTCCATCATGATGCCACGTTCGATATTGTTTCGACCTATCCTCGTTTTCAAGTTTCATGTTTCCAGTGCTTCAAGTTATGATGCTTATCGAAGCGTGATTTTTTTTCAGTTACCAAGTATTTTTTCAAAGTTCCGTCTACCTTATGGACAATTACATAATACAATAGAGAACATCGTTGAGTTCGTCGTACCTTTTTATCAATTGAAGGTATCAGCTTTTTTTCGTGTAAGTTTACTGTTCTTACTCTACTTGGCATGGTCGACATTTTTATACTTACACAACTCTTCCCAGCTGGTTACTGTTCAGACTTTAACCTCCGTCCCTGGAAATTGTGTTTTTCTGTTCGGTATATCGAATCCATAGTCTGAACTTACAGCCTTTAGAAATTACAAGTTTCTTAAAAGAAAGTGCACTGCAACTCCAGCCCATGGACAGGATTCTTATTCTTTGCCTTTTTCTATCCCAATGACACTTGAGTACCGTTTAGGAATAGAAAAGTAGGTTTTCATTGTTAAATTTTGCATCCGGATAACTCCTTCAAAATTTTTTTCCTACACGTATGTTCTCTGAGTGTCCCATCATTATCAAAAACTTTACTTGAATTTCAATTTTCAAAAAGTGAACAATGCTAAGGCTTTAACGCAGTTATAAATTACTTTATAGAGTTTAATAGGATCCAGAACAAGGGTCGGGAACCTGGGGCTTTTCAAGTCATTAAATGCGGCCTGTTGAGAAAAAATGATAAAAATATTTGTAACTGTTTAAAAAACATTTGCTGTTTTCTATGTAGTGTGTTTTACATTTTTATGTAAATTATGAACGTCATTATGTCCTGATAGCTATAAAATATCTATCAGGTTGTTACAAAAAAAATGGCCGCTCGAAGGCCAACGCATGCTTCTAAAATCGGCCATTATTTTTGTAACAACCTAATATTTTATAGGACCATGCAGATCTGTTGTTTGAGGCCTTCTTAGGAGTGGATGCTGTTGATGTGACCTTCAGTCAAAGGTTTCCCCACCTCTGATCTAGAATTTTATCTTGAATTATCACATTAAAGGCAGTCTCAACTATGAGATTTGAATAGCAATGCAGAATTTTAAAGGCTGCCTTTACAACAAATTCAATTTTCCAAATGTTTTTTTAACTCGTACAACTACCCAAACTTAAGAAAGCAAGGAATTGAAAGAAACACAGGAATAAATTTGAAAATATCTTTCATTTAAATAAAAATGATTAGAAAACTCTCCTTATAAGGTACATAATGCACACTATTCTACTCACTGATAATAAAATAGAAGTCTATTGTCAATGTTAACTGCACTGCCTATCACAACAGTGGGCCTTTAAGTTTGACTAGAGGCCATGGCTTTTACTTTACTTATATGTAAAATAATGACATTGTTTTCAACTCAATTTTATCATCCAGCTGAAGATTACAGTAAAATGAAAATATATCCATAAAACATCAAAATAAAACAGTAGTGGGGCATTTACCAAGTAAAAGAATACAATGGGATCCATCAAAAGTTGAATAATTTTTAAATTTAAGATTTCATTTTTATTACGCAGAGGCTTAAGTTGATCTTTTTAATTTTCTTCAATGTGAGAAAACTTTGCCATCACATAATTCACATGGCTCTACCAAGAAATGGTTGAAGCAGAAAAATTACTTTAATACATAAGGCATGACCAAACATTAAACAATTTCAAGAATATGAACCAGTGGATACAAGGTATCACTGGATGACAGACAAATGGAGGGCACAATGGTAATGGAAATTATTCACAGCTGAGCAAATCCAGAACCAAATTACACAATTAATTATTTTAAAGAACAAGTCAATTCTTTCATTAATGAATTTGGACAATAAACCAGTACAATTGTAACTTTATTGTAACCAAACGTAGCCTTTCACTAACATTGACAATAATTCAATGTAACCTAGCTGCTTATTATAACTGAATTATTCAGCATGTTCTATTGTTACTAGTAACTTTGCATTAAGAATTATCTTCTTGACAGGTATAGTACAACTATTCATGAGTTCGCATCTATAACAAAGCAACAAGCAATATTCATACAATTGAGATTCATTGTCTACAAACAGGAGAGTTGTAAACAGGCTGTTAACTATTATTTCTTAAGAGATAACTGCTTAGATGATAAGGCTACAAGCCATACTCATATAATTGTGAAGGATTCCCTCACAATTTTGCTTAAACATGAAGTAATAAGAAATACAGTCAACACAAGTTATTGCATAGGTGGTCAATTCATATAGAAATAAAATGATATTGAACAGAAACAGGACAAATAGACCAAGATAGACATAAACAATATCAGCAATAGTGCTTAATTCATCACATATTTAGTAGGTAACATTCAAAGAAAGGTTTCATTATGGGAACAATTTGTTGTTGCTATTTTCTACTATAAATTCTGAAGTGAATAGTAATCCTGCTTATGCTAAAATTATAAAACAAAATTTAGCAAGAATAATCTTGCATACAAAAGAAAGATATAAACAAATATAATGGAACTACTCAGACAACAATGGATGCTACAGCATAATGATCAACAAGCACATGAAAGTAAACAAAATGATTAATTTAATATTCAGTAGCCTCAGGGATGAGTAACAAATGGAATTTGACACCCTGACTGAACATGCTCCATAACTTCCTTTTTGAGAGCACACACTTGATCTCTTAGTCTGTTTACAACAGCTTGTAAGTCACTATTTTCTCCTTTGAGGTTAGCTACTTTATCTTCAAGTCTTCCTATTCTTTCAAGCTTCCTCCTTCTGCACTTGGAAGCAGCAATACGGTTCCTCAGTCTTTTTCTCTCCAATTTGATGCGCTCTTGGTTCTCCATGTTGATGGGTGACAGAGGGGGAGATGAGCTAGGAACAGCATGAGGTTCTTCCTTGATTTGCTGGGTGGTTGTAGACGTAGTGAGGGTGGTGGTCGACGTGAAATGCTGGGGCTGAGGGGGCTGTAGTTGAGTATATTGCGTCGTATTGCACGAGCTTGTTACAATAATATTAGGGACTGAGGTGTTATTCTGATTGTGCATCTGTTCTAAAGAATCAACAAACCCTTTAGCGAATTCTTCTTGCTCGTGGGTGACACGAGGAAACAAGTGTTGACCTCCAACATGTTGAAGAACCAGCTGATCAAGCTCGGGTGAGGCTAACTTCAGCATGTTGAGGTCTGGTGAAGTTAGGAGAGGGTTTAACGCGGCTGGTCGCTGCCGTTTAGCTCCATTGCCGGGAATGTTGAGGTCCAACCTCAGCTTTCGCTTCGCTTGAGCCAAGTTTTCCTTCGAGTGAATTTTGTAAGGATCTTCATTACACATCGTGGTCTCCATGAACATCGGAGCGATAGGTATGCACAATCACTACAAAAATATGTGTCAAGAGGCACAAATTAACACGGGAAGAATTTCCAGCACACTCCCTCCTCTCTCACAGTTCAGCAGCTAATGAGTCACTCGGCAATAGACCAGCTCCTTTTACGATGGTGTAACGAAACAAAAATAAAAACATGACGTCAATTCCTAGCGTTCCCATTGGTCGATGGTGATATCATGCGTCCGTTCTCGTCGGACGATATCTAGAGGTGTTTGGCAACAGCTTGCACTTATTTCCACTGAAAACAAGAAACTCGTATCACTAAACAGCATAATACAGTTATGAAACAACTTATCCAGTTATTAATGCTATATTCACTAGTATTTTATTTGTAGTAAAATAGAGATAATTTTATACTCTGAGGATCCGTGTCTAATTTTCTAGTTATACAGTATCCAGTTCATTATATTAGTAAAATCTCGTAAGGTTGGAAAGTGTTTAATTACCTAGTCTGTTAAAAAATATTAAATTTAAAGAGTTTCATAATAAATATATTACATATGAATATTTTTTTCTATATCTTACAATAAATTTCGTTCGTTTAAAAAAAACAACCCATAATATTGTGTACACCATTAAAAAATTATCTAATTTTATTCCGAAGTATGAAGTTGTAACGTGTTTTCGAATAAATGGCACTAAATGATTTGAAAATTTGGCACAGTTGGTGGCTGGAAGAGGTGTGGCTTTCTCGAAAACGTTCATCACGAGACCCTGACTCAGAGGCGTATACACCGAGTACCTGGAAGCATAGAGTGAATTTGGAACGGGTTCTTGGTATGGTGGTGCCGGATTTCCGCCGGAACTCTGGAGCCTCTCTAGTTGCTATCGTAATTTCTTCCAATTAAAGGAATCATTTCAGACACCCTGGCACACACGAAAAAAACTCTAGGATACCACCCTGTTCTTCGTGTGTATTAGGAGGATTTAAAGGCTCTAACCAACGCTGGCCCTCAAATCTTAAGCTTAAAAGAAATTTAAGTCTGAAGACTGCGTTTTGCAAGAATTTAGTATTCATACACCCATATCTGCGATTCGGTTAACTTTTTGATATACGGAGGGTCATATTCTGACGACTGTTTTGTTATTGAATGACGATTTTCAATATTTCTAGAGAAGTGTTTACCGACTATATCATGGAACAAGAAATATAAACAAAACTCGTGCTTTCTTATACTTTTAGGGAACTATGCTCGACTGATATTAGTGCATGTTTATAGGTAGCAAGCAAAGTTGTTTTATTACTGTAGTACGACCCACATAACTTGCAGTCTGCAGCCATAACTCGTTAAAATGCTGGTATTGTGTTGCTGCTCATGTGATTTAACTATATAAAGGATAAGTTTAAGGAATATGGTAATCAACATTAATATGTATAAAGTATATTGCACAAAACCACTTCTACATATTTTGTAGCTTCTTAATGTTTATGTGAATTGTTACCTCTGTTACCTAAAGATTATTGTCATAAAAGTTCTATGTTGTAATTTTGGTTACAAAGAATCTGAAGTATAAGGATTAATGCCAAAAGTAGTTACAAAGTTAAGGTAGAAGTTGTTTAGTTGAAAGAGTTTAGTTTGTTGAGTTAGGTTTAGATGTAAAAATAAGCTAAATTTTACCCAATGAAATTTTACAAAAGTTTTTTCTTGGTAGAAATTGTACTACAAAATATGTCTTGATATTATTTCTTCTTTCCTTCCTAACTCTGAAGACAAAACCAAATATTTCTAGCATAATTGTGTATATTATAGTGTATTATTATAAAATTATCTTTCATTTAGTGTTATTCTAAACAAACACTGTTGATCATTGAACTTGAATGCAGTGGTCTCTGCCTTCAAACACACACATATGCATTGCATGTGGTTGTTCAAACGGGTGACTTGAAGTAATTTTTTTACTCTAGAGTGAACTTAGAAGGGCATTATGCAGCTAGATAGTCTTGAAAAATGTTAAGATTATTATAAGTTGATTTGATCTATTTTAAAGAGCAATACCACTTTCAATATATCTGCTTTTAACTGTTTTTCTTTCAAAATGTAAAATTTTCAAACTTTTAGCTTCATACATAGTTTTTTTACTTCATACTTGCAGACTAAGCAGCAGCTTCATACATAGTTTTTTTTACTTCATACTTGCAGACTAAGCAGCAGCTTCATACATAGTTTTTTTTACTTCATACTTGCAGACTAAGTAGCAGCTTCATACATAGTTTTTTTTACTTCATACTTGCAGACCAAGCAGCATTAAAAATGTTTTTAAGTATTTGGTAAAACATACATGTTTATATGATAATGATGTGCCATGACTGTTAGGAATACAAATTAACACTTCAGAATAATGGCCAGGTATTGATATCCATGCATCCTAAGCATTGGCTGCCCACAACTCATTGGTGACTTGACTGTAGAATTTGAAATAGATTAAGTCTAATCAAATAAACAATTATCATGCTAATGCTCTAATAAAGTTTTTTGCCTTTAGCTAGAATTTTAAAATGAATTTTTATTTCTCCAAATTCCTTACAAAGTTATATTTCCTTCTGGAAAAAACAAGTTGGCCATGATGCAGAATGATACTTGGCTAGCTTAGTTTTGAAGATCTTTTAAAAGTGTGTGGATGACTTTCATGAAGCTGCATAGCATAGTAGTCTGATTTGGCCGTGTTTTTGAGTAAGGGTTGTACGATTCATTGGAGGTATTTATATCAAGGTGCAAAATTTTTCATCATAACTAGTTTACTGTAGTTTTTCAGTCTCAAATCCAGTCTATTAGGAAAACCAGAGTTAATGCATTTACTATTATTTATTAAACTTGCATGTTGCTGAAATAAAGTAAAAAGAATTATATTTTCTATGGTCAACTACAGGAAAATGTTGCTCATTATAAGGTTCATTCAAGTTCCAAAGCTTCACTGGCAATTTAATAATTGTGAATAATGTGTTTTCATTACACAGTCTTGCCAGTAATTTCTTCTTTGATAAATCCTTATAACCATGTTGATTGATATGAAAATTGTCACATTTTTAATTTTTTTGATCAGAGTTAATTTTTGTAACATTTTTTTGCTACTTTCAGATTATAATGGATGGAAATCCTGCATTTTTGACACCAATGGAGTTATTCACTCAGAAAGACCTGGTCACAGTTGCTGCTCCGATGGTACGCTACTCAAAGTAAGTAGCTTCAAGTTACTGTGACAGATTCTAATC
>VCRD01003023.1:20329-38384 GCA_006783055.1 Trinorchestia longiramus | reverse complement strand
ATCATTTATCACACTGCATGACTCCTTCTTTCAATAAAACAGGTGAACAACTTCACTTATGTTCCATTGGATAGCAACAAAAATTGGTATATATTCACAATCTGAATACATGTTTTTGAATACATTTTGTTTCCCCATGGACCTGTTTTGGCCACACTAAATATATATAAAGCCATTGGACCTATTGAAGTGCTTTACAAGGCATTCTTGTTTTCATGTATTACTCAGCTAGTGTTAAGATTTGCTGTTACCCAT
This sequence comes from Trinorchestia longiramus, assembly GCA_006783055.1. Taxonomy (NCBI): domain Eukaryota; kingdom Metazoa; phylum Arthropoda; class Malacostraca; order Amphipoda; family Talitridae; genus Trinorchestia; species Trinorchestia longiramus. The sequence goes on along the minus strand of VCRD01003023.1, from coordinate 38,129 downwards.
GAGTACCTCATACAGTGATTTGATTTTTGTGGCAGAAGTATTTATTGGAAATATTTTTTACATTGATGCATGTTACAGGTTTGATATTATAATATTACCAGTACTTAAATGTTGCTCACAATTCATAATTCATCACAATCTTTTACTACACTATAATTTACAATTATGTACTTCATTTTACATTCATTCACTTGCAAAATATTATCAAAATTCTCTCAGTATGTATATTTATGAACATTTCTTAAGACTTTGTTCATAATATTTCTGTTTTTAAGGCTAAAGTACTGTAATTATAGCAGTAAAGGGCTAATTTTAAACAGAATTTCATATCAAAGATATGGGAATTAAGGATTTGACTGCATTCTAAAGTTTGGCACGTTTTTATATTATTATTTTTTCTAATAGGGTGCTGCAAAGCTATACTTTACTGTTTTATTAATTAGAATCTCTTAATGGATTATGTAGGATGCTTAATATACATCCAAGAAAGTACAGTATTCACAGACCCATATGCCTTCGTGGCATATGGGTGCGGTAACATGACTTCCTTTTTTCAAAGCGAAACGCATTTAAAAAAAGGAAGTTATGTTGCCGTTCACGTACGTTGGAGAGATTGTGTTTCTCTACTCGGCAAATTTTTTTCTTTATGCTGTTCTCATGCACTGCTGTGTGAGGAAGCCAAATTCTGTACAACTGATAACTGTCATTAGTATGTCAAGTTCACGCTTTAATTTTTAACCTTATTTACCTGCTTTCTTTGAAGAGAAAATAATATTCAAATGGAAACTGTGGCTGAATCGTACATAATTATAGGATAAAAATTGTTTGAAATATGGTTCCCATTGTTATCAAAGATTTTATATATCAGTCATGAGAATCCTCAGTGAAGTAATGTCAAGGCGCTTCGATTTTGATTATACACACATGGAAATTTTTATTTTTGTACATCGAAATACATTAACAATTTGAAAAGTGTAATGACACAGAAAAACGTATAGCAGGAAGCTTTTTCTTCGATTCTATATTTCATTGTCGCTGGAAATGAACTTTTGCCATATTTAATTCCAATTTAATTCCAATTAAATTCCGTTCTGTAGGATAGCGCAACCTTTTGTTCTTACTAAACAGTGCAGAAAACTGTTTCTCAAAGGTGTTCTGATATGCATAGGGATGGAAAATTAAAGAAGAAAAGTTTAATACACAATTCAGCCTCTACTTTATTTCATGTCTTACTGTCTTATGCACATTAAACAGCCTAGACACTAGAACAGGGGTCGGCAATGTGGTTGACATCGACCCCTGGGGGTCGAGGGTTTATAACATTTCCCATTATTTTTGGTCATCAAAAATATCAATAATGGTTTAATATTTTTTTTTCATCTATTTGTATGTGTGTGCATGGAAGGGGTTGATGTAAATACAAATATCCTATGAAGGGGTCGACGGGCAAAAAAGTTTGCCGACCCCTGCACTAGAACTACTTTCATGTTTTTGTAAATCTACATTATCGTGTCTAATTTGACTTTTAAGTTGGGTTTCCAGTGCATGCGTTAGAAAAACTGCACCAAAAATTTCGTATGATTTTGACTTCAGTTGTTCATGTACGAAAAGACCAGATTACTATGTCTTACGAGACGCCTTTCCAATGAAGTTGGTTCACTGCTGGCTGGCAAACAATATTGGCTTTCAAATTCTCATTATAAAACAAAGAAAAACCTCAATGTGTATAACTGGTGAAATGCAATCCAATAGTGGGGCTTGATTTTTGTGTATACATACAATATATATGTATACATACTAACAACATACATACTAACAGCATACATACTAGCAACATACATACTAGCAACACACATACTAGCAACATACATACTAGCAACACACATACTAGCAACATACAGACTAGCAACATACAGACTAGCAACATACAGACTAGCGACATACATACTAGCGACATACATACTAGCGACATACATACTAGCGACATACATACTAGCGACATACAGACTAACAACATACATACTAGCAACATACAGACTAACAACATACATACTAGCAACATACAGACTAACGACGTGTATACATACTAACGGCACCATAAGATAGAGTTGCTTTAGAGGCCGGCCATGCTGTAGATTTTGCATGAAAATACGTCATACTTAAATTTTTCCTTGTGTTCGAAGGCACGTGTATGGATATTTAAAAGACTAAATAATGGAGTCTTTGGTTATTACATTCTTCTAACAATTAACAACTTCACGTGCAAAATGAGTTGAAAGGGCAAAAATTGATGGAGGGCGGAGTTGGGTTTATCATTAAAATTGTCTCATTAATATATTTATATATTTATTATAGCTGTATTATGCACTGCCTGTGTGGATTGAGCTCGGTTTGGCAGGATAAAGTTTATTACCTCGTTCTGGAGGACAAACTGAAGCAGTACACTCTTAAATGTGTGCTCTAGAAAAATTTAACTTAAAAAGCTCTTTATTCTGGTTAGGAATAGGATAAATAGAACTTATGTTTTATGAAATGTAAATTCACTCATGTTGGAAATCGATTAAATGAAATATTCCCAAAAGCTGGAATTTTACTTGGAAAGTGGGTACGCAATTGCTCATTCTTTCCGCGAGAAACAACTTTTCTAAAAGTAACTTTTCGAACACGTTCGGTATTTCAATATGATTTATTCTAGAGGTGCCTCGCTGTTGCAGGCTGGCCTTCAGAACGCTGGTACGGAAGTACGGCTGTGACTTGTGCTTCACGCCAATGATAGTGTCGGATTCCTTCATCAAGTCAGAAAAGGCACGGCACAGCGACTTCAGCACGTCACAAGGTATGTACGAGTATGATGTGTGGTGACATTGTGTTATGCAGACCAACATGCTGTTGGATCCTAGCATACCAAGGCAACTGAACTCCTGCTGGGGTAAGTTTAGGGCTTGTTAATTATTTGGATAATAATGGGACTTTTTGATGCTGTTATGGACTTAATATTAATGGTTATTTTTAATCCCTTCTGTGAATTTTCCGACTATCTGTTTGTCTAGGTTATGAATACTGATAGTAAAGTATTATTTGATGCAGGTCTTCTGTTATTTGATGTATTATTATTTGATGCAGGTGTTCTATCATTTTATCTAAGCCTAGTATTATTTAATATAAGCTCAGTATTGTTTGATGTAGATCTAATACTAACAAGAAACACAAATTTTTCTGATCTTAACAAGACACACTTGAACTGAACGTGACTGGTTCACGTCATCTAGTGGTATTTTGATGAAACTTGCTTGTTTAAGTGATTCCGCTCGTCTTAAGAGTCAACATTTCACCCGAGTGCCATCGTAGTATGGACAACTATTACAAAGATACACTCGTAGTGACAGGAACTACTGCGTGTTTATTGCTGGTACGAGCTGAGTGTATGAGAAATGCCTGAACCTATAAGCGCCCATCATACTATATAATACTTCAGTCTCGTATTCTAAATGCTTTGTTCTAAATTACGGTAAAATTGCATGAAAATAAGTGAAGATAAGTGGTAATTTACGCAATATTTTGATAAGTCTGAAAATAATTTCGTCGTTCAAGGGTTAATGCATACGTTGGGTAATGCATTTCGGTCGAGTGCAGGGTCGTATTGTGGAAAACTCGTTCGGAGATACACTAGTAGTAGAAGGTCATGCTGTATGTTTTAATGCAGTGGTTCCCAATCTGTGGTACGCGTACCACTAGTGGTACGCGAGGGCCTTCTGGGAGTACGCGAACACTTTCGGGGTCATGAACAATTTTTATTTTGTTATATTTTACTTCACAAAATGTTTACTGCCTAACACAGGGTAATCTGACAACGATTTGTAGCTAGCAAATCTTAGTTGATTTGCGTGTTCTACTTGTACAATTATGAAAATAAAGTGATATCTGATCGAATTTAGTTTCTCTGGAACTAGGTGGTACGTGGCGACTGTACGGGACCTCCAAGTGGTACTTGATCACAAAAAGGTTGGGAACCACTGTTTTAATGCGTGTATGAGCAAAGCAATCTGAAAGTTCTTAACGCTTGTGTGTGTTAGTCGTGGTAGGAATACAATAAGGCAATTGGAACGAGCAGTTTAGCCCATTCTTGGGTTGATACCAAAGTCCCATGCCGGACTGAAGTGAAACATGTATTTTTTCATGCTCGTCTGCACTGCCTTGATTTAAGAATACCAAATTTAAAATTTGACACGTGTTAACATGAAATAAAAACTAAATACTGCAATCACGTTCGTTCACGACATCTGCTTCAATTGGTCTTTTGCTGTGTGATGCTGACGCACATGAGCGTTTTTTATTCCTTTGCATTCAATGACGTATAATTTCATTCGGTAGCACTTCTGTGCTACCTATAGAACCAATAAAACATGAAAAATTGAAATTTTAATGCGTTTTTATGATAAAATTAGGGGCTATACAAGCAACGTCTCTAACTTTCAAGCGACGGTGAACGTGTTAAACTATGTGCTGAATTATATAGTAACTAGACAGTTCCTGTGGAAATTCTACGATTCCGATTTGAATAATTTGTAATTATTTTAAATCAAATAAGATTTACGTTGAATTATTGGGTTTTAAATGAATACTTTTCATTATTATATGCAGAACTTCTATTCTGTATCATATCTCCCGATAACATGGCCTAGATAGTACCCGTTGAAATTACTGGTTTAAAAATGATGAAATTAAGGATCTATGAAACAAAATACCTATTTTAATTTTCCCGTGGTACTATCATAATCTGAATTTTTTTCATGAATACATGCAGAACTTCCATTCTGCACCGTATTTACCGATAACATGGCCATAAGAGAATAAATCTGATAACGGGAAAAATGGCGTGTTTTATAGTGATCCGGCGCCTTTGGTATCTACAATACAATGCTTGTAATACATGCATACCCGTTCTGATTTTAGTTCAATAATTTTTCTTCAGTAATAGATAGGAAGTAATGGGACGGACACACACAGATGCACAGAAAAAGATGGAGATACATAGTCGATTATATATGTAGGTGCTGGAGATGCTTCAGGAACAATTCTCCGTTTCATTTGTTTTTCTATATAAGTAGTATTTTGGCGTAGTCTGGAAGGACGTACAAATGCTAGTTGATGGTTTAGAAATACTCGTACATTCAAATCGCTATGCTAAAACTAATGCAATGGTAAAACTATATAACCACATTTTTGAACGACTGTCTTTCTGAAAATTACATTTTATTGTTGACAAGAGCCTTAAATATATGATTTTATGATTCATAACGAAAAAATATAAACTAGTTTTAAGTGTTAGTCACCAGCTTGGTCGACTGGTGAGCGAATCTGCTTGCGAGCGGGAAGACCCGGGTTCGAATCCCGCTGCCGACATGGTTGACGCGGCTAGAAATACGGCATGGGACTTGGGTAAACAACCGAACCGAATAATTATCGAAGTAATTATCCGACCCAAGAATAGAATAGAATAAGGCAATAGGAACGAGCTGTTTGGCCCATTCTTGGTTCAATACCGAAGTCCCATGCCGTGGGCCAGAAGGTTCGTTCCTATAGCCTCATTCTATTCTATTCTATATTCTAGTAATTGACTTTTGAATTGTGTCAAAAATATTACCGTGTCCCTGGTGTATTGAGGTGTACATTATTGCGTGAGAGCAGGTCATGTTATCGAGCATATTTCCACATGACAGGAGATCGGCCTCTGGTCGTGCAGTTCGCTGCCAGCAACGCCCAGGACCTGGCAGCTGCTGCAGCTCTTGTGGCGCCGTGAGTGCGTTCATTGCTTCAACCACTAAATTGTTTGGAGACTCAGCAAAATGTTGCGTAAATTACCACTCGTTTCTGTAATTTTACCGTAATTTTGAAACATTAACGACCAAATTATTTCTTTAACGACCAAATTATTTTCAAACTGATCAAAATGTTGCCTTAATTACCACTCATCTCTCTAATTTTACCGTAATTTTGAAACATTAACGATCAAATTATTTTCAAACTGATGAAAATGTTTCCTTAATTACCACTCGTCTTTGTGATTTTACCGTAATTAGAACGAAACACTTCGAATATAAGACTAAAGGGAATGATTATCTCTGGGCACACACGTTCCCATCTGGCATTAATGTTTTAATGAAGTAACAGCGCTGAAATGACCTAATTTAACTCAGCTTATGTGTACAATTTCGCAAAATAAAGTAATTTTTATATAAATATCCACCATCATTTTATTGACTTGTAACTTCATAACGTTAAACTTTGTGCAAAGGTGTGTTGCAATTTGAGGCTGTTAGGATGTGTGTGTGTTTGAGTAAGATGTTTTACTCGTAGATGCTGGGACCTATTAGCCGCCATCGTACTATACATATATAGTACGTGTGAAGTCCTTCACGTTAGTCCAATATTCTTAATGTTCCGTTCTAAAGTTGCGCAAATTCAATAAAGAGCGGGTAAAGATAACTGGTAATTTACGCAATATTTCGTTCAGTCGAGAAATAACTTGGCTGTTAAAGGGTTAACCAGAGCTAGTGGTGGAGCAGCTAGTCCTTTGTGTTAACACTATAAGGACCACGGGCTTCCCTAATTTACATATGAAATAATTCACTACATATTCTAAATGTTTTGTTCTATAGCTAGCTAAAACTACATAGTAATCAGTAAAGACGAGTGATAATCCACGTAACATTTCATTTAGTCATAAAATAACTTGTTCATTAAAGGGTTAATTAACCACACTGTTTGTTAAACCCGTGTCCTGGTAATGTTTCATTGCATTCAGGGGTTTAAACTAGGAACATAATACTATTAATAATAACGAGACTAATAATAATAATAATAAGACTAATAATAATAATAATAACGAGACTAATAATAATAATAATAAGACTAATAATAATAATAATAATGAGACTAATAATAATAATGCATCCAGTGTTATATCTTCTGCTCAACACGCAAATTGAGATGATTGCGATTGTGCTATCAATTCCCTGCATTTTTCCCATGCACCGCTCCTCTGCAACATTACTACTGACGCTTTTACTTTATTAAATAACTAGTTTAATGACAAAATGTACCATGGACTCAGCTCGCGCTTTTGCTTGTACTCGTATTTAATGAGTTGAATCTTAAATTTACTATTGACACAGGTTACCTGTAACATTACTGGTGTGGTTTATACTTAATGTAACATAAAGTTGAAACATAAATGTTCTATTGAGACAGGTTGCTTGTAACATCACTACTCAGGTTTATACTTAACACGTTCGCTGCCGCTTGACGCTCATGTGCGTCATTTCAAGTTTAATTTAAGCGGCAGTGAACGTGTTTACAGGGTGTCTCAAAAAAATGTACTCACCCTTTAACCGTTGCTAACATGCTGTCTTCTTTGTGTTGCTGGTGTGAGGTTCGAACCTTTGCGAACATGATTCTTTTATTACATTTAATCATGTTCGCAAAGGTTCGAACCTCACACCTGCAACACAAAGAAGACAGCATGTTAGCAACGGTTAAAGGGTGAGTACATTTTTTTGAGACACCCTGTGTAACATGAAGTTGAGACATGAATGTGTTGCAGACACAGCTCGGGCGTGGACCTGAACTGCGGCTGCCCCCAGCGGTGGGCGATGCAGGAGGGCTACGGAGCTTGCCTCATCCACAGGCCTCAGCAAGTGGCTGAGATGGTCCGCCTCACACGAGCCGCTGTGCCGGACCCAAATTTTACGGTCTCTGTCAAAATCAGGAGACATAAGACTGGAAGGTGAGCGTTACTTGCTCCGCTTGTAGACTCGAGGGTCATTTATCTGTCTTGTCAACTTGAGGGTCGTTTGTCCGTCTTGTCAACTTGAGGGTCATTTGTTCCTCTTGTTAACTTGAGGGTCATTTGTTCCTCTTGTCAACTTGAGGGTCATTTGTTCCTCTTGTCAACTTGAGGGTCATTTGTTCCTCTTGTCAACTTGAGGGTCATTTGTTCCTCTTGTCAACTTGAGGGTCATTTGTTCCTCTTGTCAACTTGAGGGTCATTTGTTCCTCTTGTCAATTTGAGGAATATTTGGCTCTCTGTCAACTTGAAGGGTCATTTGTCCCTCTTCTCAACTCGAATAGAATAGAATGAGGCGATGAGAACGAACCTTTTGGTCCATTGTTGGGTTGCTACCCAAGTCCCATACCGTAATTGTAGCCAAGCGATGGTGCATTAGAGGAGGCCATTTATGCAACATTTGAAAGCCTTCACAGTTATTGTGTTAAGAAGGCTAGCATCACCACATTGTCGATGATTACTATAACTTTTACTGGAGCAGAACTTCTGAACAACGAACCTGAAAGCTTGTCCTACTTGGCAGAGAGTACCGATTTTAGAATATCATTATGTGCTCTTTTACAGAAGTAATTTTTAAACGAAGTTCTAAAATCTTCTATCAACACAGGCATTTTTTGATTGGTTCACTATAACATTTTGGATGTTTTGCTTCAAATTCATTGAAACTCTGAAAGTATTATGTTGAAATGTATACAATTGATAATTAATTAGTTTCACAACTGAATCATTATGACTGTAGGTTGCTTGTTGACGTGTCTTTATTGTGGCGAGTCGACAACACTTGTCACTGTTACTCAGCTTACTCTCAGGTTCTAATTCAGGGTACGGTTTTTCAAAACCCTCAAAAAAAGGAAGTTACGTTGCCGTACCTGTATGATAAGTCTTCTAAAAATACTGTTCAGCGCCAATTCCATATTCTCCATATTTAATCGCACATCCACTAATATATTTTTGGGTATTTTAATAAACATTCATTTGTTTATTTTCATCATATTATAAGTGAACAAGTTCGGCCATCGTGCCTGATTGTTCGTATGTCGGAGCTCAATAGATTGCGCAATTATAGTTCGTTGTTTAGAGGATTTATTTTGTCTAGAACAGGGGTCTCCAAATTTTTCAACGTAAGGGCCACATTATATATTTCCCACATTCATGCGAGCCGAAGTAATAAAAAATGAAAAAAGAAAGAAATCAGTGCCAGTAATTTAATTTCCTCAAATATTAGAGTATAAACATGGAAAAATTAAAACATATTTTATTGGAAAAATCATGGTAAACTAAATAGATTCCTGCCTTTAGTTTTATGCAACCAAATTAGTGTGACGAATGATACTACCGTTCTGACTTCAAAATTTCATTAAAATCAGGTTCCAGATTAGATGAGCAAATTGTTAGAATTGATTTCAAATGATCATCAGACAAATTTGTCACCAGTCAGCAGCCCCAGCTTTGAATAATTCAGCGATACCAGTCGTACGATAAATATTTTTTCAAGGCCACCATACAGGGGTTTGTTTGGCGGGCTTGCTGAAATTATGTGGCTGGCCGGATGTGGCCCGCGGGCCATAGTTTGGAGACCCCTGGTCTAGAAGTTCCTCCTTCGAAAAAGTTTGTCTTTGGAAGTTTTTTCTTTGAAGTTTTATTGCTGCACCCTGTATAATTTTGTTACGCCATTCAAGAAACTTGTCCAGTGGCTTTTTTCACGCAAGGAGCTTTAATAATTTGATTCTTAATGGTCAATCATGTGTATTCGAATTAGTCACAATACTAACCAATATGATTGTATCAGTAGCTTTCACTTGAATAGATGGTATCCATGTTTGGTACAGATTTATCTATGCATATTAGTAGTGTGTACGTTCATGTAAGATAGACGTGCCCCATGAAAAGTTGTTTTGTGTGATTTTTCTTGGCTTGATGATCACCCTTCGGTCATAGAAGGTCATAGCCTTCGTTGGAGCTCTGTTTGTAGCCTGTGTTGTGTATCTGTGCGATGGCACAAGTTCCTTGTATTTCTTTTAAAATATTAGAGCAATTGTTATGTTTTCACGTGAGAAACAGTCACCTTGTTTTCCCTCTTAAAATAACAGTACCAGTGAAGATAAATTCATAAAAATACATGGTGTAGTTTAACAAGAGCATCATTGTACTACGATTTAGTATTTAAACTTTATGTGCAGGAACTCTAGTCATAATGTTGCAAAGTAACACTAAACTAGAACATGTGACCACAGAGACACGGTGTCGCTGTGCCGGCAGCTGGAGGCAGCAGGCGTATCGTTCTTGACAGTACATTCGCGTACAGTGGAGCAGCGCGCTGAGCCCGTCGACCTAATCACGCTGGCAGACATCGTGAACGCCGTCAGCGTCCCTGTGGTTGCCAACGGGGACATCCGTAGCCTCGAGGATGCCCGGACTGTGCAGCGGCTCACAGGAGTCAGAGGTACGGCTGCTCGCCTAATGCTGCGAGTGTAAGAAAATTGTCGAGTTTTCTCGCCTAATGCTGCGAGTGTAAGAAAATTGTCCTGTTTTCTCGCCTCAAGCTGCGAGTGTAAGAAAATTGTCCTGTTTTCTCGCCTCAAGCTGCGAGTGTAAGAAAATTGTCCTGTTTTCTCGCCTCAAGCTGCGAGTGTAAGAAAATTGTCCAGTTTTCTCGCCTCAAGCTGCGAGTGTATGAAAATTGTCCAGTTTACTTGCCTCAAGCTGCGAGTGTAAGAAAATTGTCCAGTTTGTTTGCCTCATGGAATGGTGGCGGAAATTCAACTCGCCGTCGACCATGTCTAGTCCCTGTAGCGATTGACGAATACAGATTTGAGGTTTCTCTATCAAGCATATTTTATGTTAGAATTAATGAGTTATTACATTTTTTCAAAAGAAAGCTTCAACCTGGAAGTATAATGACTTATTTCCCATCAGAAAGTAAGAAAGTGTCGTATATTGCTGTCACTTTTCATTTCTTTAATTTTCAGTAGTGACTCGTATGCTTGTGACGCTCATATAATAGAACTGATGTTTGAGCTGGATCACAAAGCGTTTTTTAATAAAAATGCTTGATTACTTGGTACTTTTACCTATAGAATTTTAAAAAGTATTTTCGTGACTGCTTACAGCTTCATTACTACAGCATATATTTCTAAATGTGTGTGCACCACAGAAATATCTTCTTGTGAATTCAACAGCACCATTATTGAGCAGGAGTGATGGCAGCACGGGGACTACTTGCTAACCCTGCACTATTTAGTGGTGACGACTACACTCCCCTGAGCTGCATTACTGACTGGGTCAGTCTCAGTCTTGAAACAGGCTCTCACTTCACCAACTTCCACCATCACCTCATGTACATGCTGGACAAGCAACTCAGTCGTGCTGACAGGAGATATTTCAACAGCCTTGGCAGCATAGTTGGAGTCACAGAGTTCCTCAAAGAAAAATATGACCTTCAATTTTGAGCTTTTGTTTTAGTTTCTCCTTTGTCTTATTTATCTAGAATTCATTAGGATCCAGCACTTCCTAGTTTAAATCTCACTGTATAATAGTTTACTTGTTTAAATCAGCATGTTAAAATCTTATTATTTACTATTGTAAATTCATCCATTTTACCCATCTTTTCTCAAAGACTAGAACAGTTCAATATTAGAAAACAAAACAAAGTCACATGTTGTTGGCTTGGCTGTCGGACGTAATTAGCGCTTGTTCGTATGGGCCTAGTGCAACTGTCGCTTTAATGGAATAAAAACAGGTTAAAATGAAATAAAAGCAGGTTAGGGGCTTGCAGAGCACATACCTAAATGAACTTTACAGTGAGATGACTTTGTTTTCTTGTCGGTCATCAGGAAAAGTTGAGGTTTTCTACCTCGCTGTCGAAAGACGCGATTTGCTCAAACGGAATTCCAAGTTCATTCATCAAGTCCGTGTAGTGTTGAGAGTTTGTATAGAAGCAGCGTTACAGAGAGAAGAGGATTTCTGTAGTTACTGTAAAAGCATAGCCTAGTTTTTTAATAATATGGTGAGTTCATGGTTTCTTATATATGCGCTCTTTCCAGTTACGGACACTGTTGACTTTTCGAGGGTTTTAACATTGAATCAGTGATCCGGTCAAAGTTGTTAACTCGAATGAGTTATTCGAGAAGTAGCCGACTTGGTAGGCAAGCGACCATTACTTAATAATAGAAATTCTTATTGCCATTTAAATAACTGGCCAAATTAGTTTGAGGCTATTTTTGGAGAGATATTTGCTACCAGTTCTGTACAACTTTAACGCGTTGACTCCGAAGTGGTACGTATGTGTACCACTTAGGTTTGGTTTTGTAATTTTTTCAGATCCTTCTAGTGACTATGCGTACAAAGTGAAGTTTTACACCAATCAGGCAATCGGAGTCAACGTGTTAACTTCTGGGGTTTCTGATGAAGTTTGGGGTTCAAGAAATGCAACACAACTCGAGAGCGTCCTTCACTACACCTTCGAATCGAAGTTATGCTTCAAGTATTCAGTAAAATTCATGCTTTCTTTCGATTCTTTTCAAACGTCGTTGCAAACATGGTAGATATTGTAAAAATAAAGACTTAATTCTTTTAGAAATAAAGTTTCGGGTGTTTATTTCAAGCATACGGACTATTCAGATTCTGTGGCTCCAATATTTTAAATTCTAATGAATTGCTACTTACTGAAACTAGCATCCTGCTTTACCTTCATGTGAGCTTCATTTTGCACTAACATTATATTGAATAACAAAATACAATTCCTTGCAAGGTAATCATTTGAGACATGTAAGGCTGTAAATACAAGTCACACAACCACCATGTGAGTCCATAATACTCTCCGTCCTGGAGAATATTTCATGCTTCCCGAACATGTTTATTTACTGAAGAGAAATTCCATGAATGTTTTTAGTATATTGGTATGCAAGTTTACATGTTACAATGTTTGTTTTTAATCTTATTGCTTGTTATCAGTCGTTAGTGAAAGTATTTACACGTGTGTATGAAAAAGGTAAGTAGAAATCATCTATTCATAGCCTCAGTTGATGATGACCTACGATTGTCAACAAATTCGTCTATACATTACTTAAGAGACTGAATTGAAAGCAGCCGTTGAACGAGAATGCACACAAATGCCAAACAAAATGTTTCGTGATATTCGCTATTCCGTTTCATGGCGTTGTCACTTGTTAGCCGTGCCTGGGCCAAAGCGTTCGTCGACAAAATAATAAAATTATATCTGTAAATTCGATTATATTTTGAAAATAACATTTATTTTAATAAATACTAACCATACAGTTATTCAATTGTGTATTCAAATTTTTGGGACACATAAGCATATAACTCGACTGCCTTGAGATCTTCTAGACCTCTCGGCCATCTGTCCAACCGTACCACCAGCTTGTAGGTACGAATATACTACTGTAACGACAAATACACGTGCAGGTAACTTCTGCTTAAGGGTCTTAAGGACAAAGACTTCAGAAGCAGGAACTTTTGCACCTATGAGCACGAGGTACGCAACCCAGCCAGTGACAATTCTGAACCCAATTTCTGAAGTTCATAGTAATTTATTTCGTTATAGAAAGTGCTTGCTTCACTGTTCTCGTACATTTCGCTCCTGCATTTGTCCTACGAGCTTTTGCCAGAACTTCGACGTACTTCAAGACTGAGGTTTAACTTAGTCGCGTGACAGACGTACAAATGCTCTGTTGTTTGAATAGATCATTAATATTTTCTTGACACGTTTATAACCGCAGTATAATACAGTCTGGCATAATTTAGTTTGTTATTGCATAACTTTTAACTGATGTGTAACATTTCATTAGGGATTACTCTTCGAATTCAACGGAAGCATCGTCACAGACTTTGATTTGAGACCCAGCGTTGGCTGGGGCCTTCGTGACTGCCTTCAATTCCCTCTAATACACACAAAACAGGGTGGGATCCCAGAGTTCTTCTCTTGCGAGCAGGGTCGTCTAAAATAATTTCTCAAGAGCCACCCTGAGTCATTCTATGCAAAAGAACCAGCCAAGTGAGGGCATCAATGGGAGATCCAGCTCGTCATAAACAGCCCTTATGCTTGGTAGGTAGTTGCATTCATTATTGGCAGGTAGTTCACATTCTACACGCATTCTTTTTTTGATTCCTGTTTACTGGAGCTTCGGAGACGAGTTCATATAACTTCAACGCAGTTTCTTTAGCACCAGTGACTTCAAAAAAGAGATCCGCAAATGTGACTGAAACATAACTTAATTAAATGGGCTTCTTTAGTTTTACTGCTTTTGTGATCTATACTTGAGGGTTAAATGAAGGGTGTCTAGTTTAGACTCGGCTTTTATTCTTGCAGGACAGGTATGATTAAGAGGGGAGTTCTTTAGTGGGAAATTGGATCTTGCCAGAAGTGTGGTCCACACAGGCTGGAGTGGGAACCACTGAGCAGTTAGGGAAATTGGCTCCAGCAATTGTTATTTGTGGTGGCCGTGGTTGATCATGGTGTAACCTTGTATTTGTTCAGTACCGTGTGTTTGTAAGTACAGTGCAGGGGTTACGGTGATTGTGGTGGTATTTGGTACCAGCCACCGTGGTCGAGTGGTGTGCGGCCTGTGTTAGGTATCAGGTCTCTGCTTCGGGCAGACAGACTGCAGGTTCGAAACCCGGCCATGAATACGAGCTGTTTCTCGTTTCGCGCCGTGAGCTCGCACTTATCGGTAAGCCCTCAACTCCCCGCCCATGGACACATCCCGGGATCGTCGCATGGACCTCACCATCATCATCCTTACTCTAAGAATGTTAACCTTAAGGATTTGAAAAACCAATGTACTAATGTCTATGTACTGTGTACTTGATTGGAAATAAAGTTGTTTGTTTGTTGTTTTAATGGCTGGGAGAACGTCCAGTGAAATCACCAATTGTAGTAAAGGTGTTATTTGCAATGAGTCTTTGGTTTGCATTCAATGTGTTGATTGCAGTGACTGTGTAGCTTGCACTGAATGTGTAAGTTGCGATGACAGTGTAGCTTGCAGTCAATTTGTAGTTTGCTGCGTGTTTACCCCTTACACTGATTGAAGAAAGGATTTATGGTGACGAAATTCTATATAACACGTCATATGATTACGGTGTAAGTACTAGCTGAAGGTGAATCTTATTCATAGGTCGAACCATGAAACACGTGAGATATTGTCCTTTCTTGGGAATACTCTACTTGAGAATACGCCAATGGCTATTGTTAATCAATTTAAATGTATGATAATAATATACACATGAAAAATGTACATCAATTGTAAAAAATTAATAAAAATTTATGCTAATTTTATTATTGCTTTTAGTGGTAAAATGAAGACACATTTTAGGACTATTAAATTCATAATATCTAAAGTGGTAGTCTCATGCTACAAGCTATCTATTAAAAAGCAAAAAGTAAAAAATGTCTCGAAAAACGAGCTCATATTCTTTCATAAAGAAAAACCCTTTTAAACAAATGCAAGTAAAATTTAGCACGGACTTTGAATTATTACTTTATGCTCTCTACACTTATATGGACATAACACAAATTGGATGAAATCAGTGTAATCACATTAGTGATAGCGGTGTAGTGCTAGAGCCTTTTATCTATGAATAAAAAATGTAATCTTTATATGTGGTAATGAACGAAACATATGCTCTCATCTTTTCATTTTTGTATTTCTATTCAAAATTTTATGAAAAACTCTAGTGAAGTGAGTTCAAATTATTCTGAAATAGGTTTCATCGCAAGATGCTATAAATGCTTTTTTCACGTGTATTTGTTTACATTTTCAACTGGAGATCAGCAAAGGAATACTAGGTCGGTAGCAGTGCTGCAGTGTAAACAATGTGGTTGTTTGAAACGACTTGCCGAAGTATCACATGTGACTGTGATAAGTGGGGCTGATTGTAAAAAGTGCTTTAAATTGGAAATTGGAAAAATTTGGGTTGAGAATGAATCCTAGAGTGAAAACATTTTGACAATGAGGTTTGAGAAAATACAAGCAAATGAATGTGTCATTCTGGTTGTATGTCTCGTGAATCTGTAGAACCATTAGTGCAGGATGAGAACATGAAGGGTACTATACTTCAAAGAGAAGTGCAAGTATTCAACAGTTTCAAAGGGATTGTAATGGGGGACATGAATGGCCATGTAGGTATACTTGGCAAGAAGGTAAATGAAAATGGACATGAATTGATCAATTTATGTGAAGGAAATGAGTTTGAAAATCTAAATGTCACTATAGGAAATGGTTTGTATGTATTAAAGAGTAAGGAATGGAAAGCAGCAATTGAGGATGTTTTAGTGAATTATAAAGCAAGAAGACAAGTGAGAGAAATCTATATTGATGAGAATAATTTTGATATTGATACTTATCACTAAATGCTTGTTCTCAAGTAATAAATGGGGTAGAAAAGAAGTTATGCTAGAGATAAGCAGTATTAAAAATAAGTGATATTTAAAAATAATGAACTGTAAAAAATTTTGTAATTATGTTAGGAGTTATGAATGGGATAGGAATGTGAATGACCTGAACAAAGAGGTAGCTGTACTGTGTTATGCAGCAGAGCAGATGATTAGGACTGTAAAGTGCTAAGGAGGTTTGTGTAAAGCAAAGTGGTTTATGAGAAAAATAAAAGCTGAATGAATAAGGAGAAAGATTTTGAATAAGAGGCAACATAAAATCCAAAAATTGTATGAAAGACATAGGGTTGTGGAAGTGGAATGGTAGGGTACATGGGATGAGTACAAAGCTGAGCAAAAGAGGATAAAAAAAATGATATGCTGCTAGAGTAGAAGATGAAACAAAGAGTTAAAAATCTAAGGAAAAATGATCCATATATAATTAAAGAGTGGTATAATTTCATGCAATATAATAAGAGAGGTAGTGAAGGATGAATCCATGAATCAGTAATTGATGAATACAAAGTGAGTGATGTGGTTCAAGTGCTGAAAGCAGTTGTGAACTTTTTACAAGACATTAGTGGAATGAATAAACAATTGATAGGTGAAAAACCAGGAAATCTTCAGATTGAAGAATATGAATAACAAATAGAAGATAAAATTAGATCTGAAGAAATTGAAAAGTCTTTTATAAAGGTAAATGGTTAGAAAGCTGATGATCCTTATCAAATTTTATGTGAGTTCTACTATAAGCATAGCAGTTGGAGTATAATTGAGATGTTGTACTGTTTGTTTCATAACATATAGAGGAATGAAAAGGTTCCAGATGTAATAGCTTTATTGCACAAGGGTAGACATAAGAGCATGAACAATTTAAAAACAATGGACTTATTGTTGTGGCTGTTGCACTAAGTTTGTGGAATTCTGAATAAAAGGATAAAACATGTTTGGCAGAACAATCAGTAATGGGTGAAGAACAACATTTTTGTAAGAGAAATAGATGTGATAATTTGTTTGTGGTAGGTGAGATAATTGAAAGGAAAAAAATGAGAAGGTAGACTTAGATTTAGGACCAGTGTTTGGCTGGGGCCTCTGTAAGGTGTCTCTGGCATTTCTGGATATTGAGAAGCCATATGACAGAGTAGACTGAGATTATTAGACACTGGAAAAATTGGCTTCAGTGAGAAGGTAGTATGAGAGTACTTGTGTTACTGGCTGGGAGATTAAGTTGGAGGGCAGGTGATGAGTAAAACAGAGTTGCACTCACTCCCTTACTGTTTGACTCAGAAGAATTAGCTGTCCAACTGTGAATGAGTGGTTTGAGAATGAAAGTTGGAGTGGAGGAACTGAGTTGTATGCTATATGCTAATGACATTGTTGTGGTTATTGAATCAGGGCAAGAACTACAAGCAATGATTGAGATTGTGAAAGGATACAGTATAGATTTCAAGTTGAAATTTGAGAGAGGGGAAAGTATATTTATGTTTATAAATGGTGATGAGACTGACATAGATAGTGGAATATTGGAGATGTTAAAATAGGCAGAACTAAGGAATATAAGTACT
>VCRD01003023.1:4776-19659 GCA_006783055.1 Trinorchestia longiramus | reverse complement strand
TTATTTTTTTAATTGATATTTATTAAAGAAGAAACTTCACATGCAACACATTTATTTGAAAAACAAAGTAACTCAATTAGTAACAGAACAATGTCAATGCGAATAATGCATCTGACTGCAGTCATTTACCAGTTTGTTAAAATTAGGTGTGAAGTTGCTTGTGCTGATCCTTTACACTGACTGAAGATTTAAGTCTGTAAGAATTGATTTGTTCTATGAAGTGATCTGTACAAATCTAAGTTAATGCAAACAACACAAGCATTTTTCTTGCAAATTTCTTCAGATTTTGAAACTTTTCAGAGTACAGAGATGCATCAAACTCGACTAGTGGTTTACCTTCAAACATCCTTTTTAAAGAGTTGTCGGCTTCCAAATCAATTAGTTTTATGTGCAGTTCTTCAGTAGCTGTTTCAATGTCACAGGCAAAAGATGAGCTGAGCAAATCGAACTGTCCTTCAATGTCCTTGAAATCAGCAAATCTTCTGATAAATTCCTCTTTTAAAGCCATCAACTGGGAACTGTACTTATCTGATTATGCTTGTGTAGCTGCTCGTGTCTTCAATAGAGGAAAATGAACGGAGTTTTGCTCATGCAGCTGCTTGGCAAAAAGTTTGTTTCGATTGAAAGACTTTCACTTCCAGGTACAATTCATGAGCAAATACACCTTTGCCTTGTAGTTTTGTGTTTAGCTCATTCAGCTTCTGCATTATGTCCACAGCAAATGCAAAATCGCAAACGCATTCGTCACTCGCCACTTCATTTGAAAAGTCACAAGAGCTGTCTTTCATATTGAAAAACATGGTAATCTCTGCATTAAGGTTCGACACCTTCTGTAGTACTTTTCCCATGCCTAACCAACGGATATTTGTGTGGTTCAGTACATTAGTAAAGTCTGCCTCGCTGTCTTCCAAGAAACTTCGGAATTGCCTGTGTTTCAGTCCCAGTGCTCTAATTGAATTCACTGCATGTACCACTGGATCCATAACATGTTTGTGTTTTAAAGAAGACTTACAGAGGCTTTCTTAATGTATGATGCAATGAAAAGACTGCGCATCTTTGACAGACTCCTTAGATAATAATTCCTCTGTAATCTCAAAGATTTTGTCAATTCCCGGGATGTAAATGAGTAACTGAGCAGTATCTTGAATATCAGTACTCTCATCTAAAGCAATAGAAAACCACTGAAAACTATCACTGGCTGTTAACAGTTGTTCTTGAATATTTGACTGCAATTGTATCTGTGCGATGAACAATACTTTTTCATGACAGAGATATGGCTTCTACTTTTCACTTAACTACAGGAAACTCAACACTCACAGCATCAACCATGTAATCTTCAGTAAATTCTGCTGCTGCAAATGGCTTCTTTCGCTGTGCAATATTATTGACCAAAAGAAAACTTGCTGTTGTCGCATTTCTTTGTAAAGATGAAGTCTTCTCAAACACAGTTTGCTATTGCTTCAAACTTTTAATCAGATCAGTGTCTTTCTTAGCAGCCACCGTAGTCGAGTGGTATGCGGCCCGTGTTCTGTATCGGGTCTCTGCTTGTGCAGAAAGACTGCGTGCGGGTTCGAAACCCGGCAATGAATACGAGCTGTTTCTCGTTTCACGCCGTGAGCTCGCACTTATCGGTAAGCCCAGGATCGTCGCATGGATCTCACCATCATCCTTACTCTAAGAATATTAACTTAAAGAATTTGAAAAACCAATGTACTAAATGTCTATGTACTGTGTACTTGATTGGAAATAAAGATTGTTTGTTGTTTGTTTGTTTGCAGTTCTTGCTTCGATGAATTACGTCCAAAGTTAGCGTGCTTCGTTTGAAAGTGTCGTTTCAAATTTTATTCCTTGTACACAGCAATTGTTTCATGGCAAATCAAACATACAGCTTCAACTCCGTCAGTAAAGAAATATATTTCAGTCCATTCTTTGTTAAAAATACGGCATTCGTCTTAAATTTTTCACTTTTTAGATAGCTTCAAAGAACTCATTTAAGGTTAAGTTTGTACATGAGGAGTTATTGACGAGCTCACCTTACCTCTTTGGCATCTGCCAGGTCACTAGTGTACCTAGTACAGTGCTAGCGTAGGAGACCACAGTACAGTAAAGAATAGTAAGAGCATATGGAGGGATGCCAATGACCACCAAAACGTCACGATTTTCAGACGGTCACGTTGTGATCCCAGCAGGCACTGATTGGACAATTCTTTGGGAGGCGGGAGACCAGATGTTTGAACGTTGCCTATGCCGATGAATGATACCAAACATACATTGGCAGTGGAAATAGACCCCACGCCACCCAGGGGACTGTTTCTGTGTGGCAGTGCCTTAGACCATTGGCCCACAAAATTTTTTCATTTAAGTGGTTCAAATGACTTTTAATTAAACAATAATTTTTCATATTAGTACGCTATATTCAACCTTCTAACTCCAACGGTAAACAAATTCACGATATCGTACTAAAAAGAGAGATTGCGACAAGCAATCACTTTTTCATTGCCTTGAGTTTTGGGTTCAGCACGAGAAATCTGCTAAGGATTTGCAAATTTTCAGTATATTAGGGGTGAATTTTTTTTCGTTCCCACGATAGTTATGCTTTAGAAAGAGTGATAGGCCAGACACCGTTCGTTTATTATTTATTTACATCATAAGACTTTGTTTTCTTACTGATGTGGCATTGTATTATTAGAGCTTTGAATTTTTCATGATTTTTGTGAATTGTGTTCAACCATTAGCTTGACAAAAACATTACATTCATATATTTCATAAGCAAGTGGAAGAAGAAAACAACTAAAAACAATTCTACACACAGCAAACCACTGGTATATGACTTGTATAAGTGCTTGGCACAAATATTTCGGTGGCTTTGCATGTGATCTTGAGACAACTTTTATTGAAAAATTTAAGGGTCGTTTCCAAATTGTGCAATCTATTCTAGAACTAATTTTGCTGAAAAATGGAAAACCTAAGCTTAACACGTTGACTCCGAAGTGGTACGTATGTGTACCACTTAGGTTAGGTTCTGTAATTTTTTCAGATCCTTCTAGTGACTATGCGTACAAAGTGAAGTTTTACACCAATCAGGCAATCGGAGGCAACGTGTTAGAGTTCTGTGTGCTATTGTTTAAACAATTCTAGTAAGAACACTTTATCAAGTTTAACAGGAGCAGAAATCATAAAAAACCACAGAAATTATTTTCCTCTTGACATGATTTGCGAACGTCGCGCGCGTGCTATGATTGGATGCCTTGTAGGCACGTCCTGGTAGGTCACGGCTTTTCATGGCGGTGCAAAAAACCATTTTTTGGGAATGCTCTTGCTATTCTTTATTGTACTGTGATGAAACTCTCGAATCCCTTGCACTATAACGAAATTGCCAGATTAGCCACTTGCGGGTAACGTGTTAATGTTCCACAATATTATTTGGTGTTATGTGATAATTTTTTTTTGCAATTTTACTAACATTTTGTCCTGAAATAACGTATGTAACTTGATCTTGACGAGCCGCATGAAAACCCTTAGCGGGGTGCATTCAGCCCACGGGCCGTAGTTTGCCCACCCCTAGTTTAAATTGACGATTTTCTAGTTCTTGTACAGCTATGTTCTTAGCAGCCACTAGTATTTTAATTTTAAACACTGATCTTATGTGCTGGCATGGTGATACGTTGTTCACGTTGCTGTTTCAATATAACAAGATACACATTGACGAAATGATTTTTTTTCAGAGTTTTATACTCAGTCTCTATTATGACCCTAGGTCGCCTTAGGACTGAAGATGCTAAAGACCGTTCGTTCCGTGTTCAGAGCTGCGTACAAATCTCACTGCGTAAACCCTTCAACCTTCCAAGCTACGTTCGGCTGGACTGCTTCATCTGAAGCTCTTGTGTTCCGTACGATATTGACGTCGTCCTCCATCATGGCCAGCAAAGAAGGAAGTCTGTCTCCTCGCATGAGTGGTGCTACCATTGAAGAGTCGCTGTCGAAAACCCAAATTGCGGAGGTTGTTGATGTCTTGGAGAAGCCTGAAGCGATGCAATCGTCTGATTCCGTCGAATGTTCAGCCTCGGCCGAAGTGTCGGAGGCTTCTTATGCCCCTCTTGAAGGCATTAATGAATCATTGGGGTTGTGCGAGCCTAAACGGCGTGAAAGTAACCTTGAAAATGCTGAAATTTCATGTGAAGTTGCAGGACAGAAAGTTAAAGAACTAGTAAAAGTAAATGACGCACTACTTAACAAACTGGAGAGTGATAAAGACACGTTCTTGAAGCCCAAGGAGGGCGATGATTCTGAGGTGTGTGTGACCGGTGATTTACCTGAGAACCCTGCCTTAACTGATCAACTGCCGCCCACCAAATCGAAAAACATGATGAAAAAGGAGCTCAGGAGGGCTCTAGCACGCGAAAGAAAAAGACTCTTGAAACAGGTAAGTACGATTATTGTGTGTGTATACTTATGAACAGGTAAGTACGTATTGTAAAAAAGTATTTAGTGTGGTATAGAGTTAATTTTTGTTCCTCTTTTTTCTATCTTTTTTTGACTCGGCAAGGGTTTTTAAAAAATTGAGCTATGAGAATATATTCATCGTAGTCATCCAGCACTCGAATGTAAGTTCAGTCGTCGTATTTTTCTCTAGGGTTTCCTCCTTAGCTCTTCATTAGAGTCTAATACTACATGACTGACGCGTTTGCACATTTTTAATGTAAACTCGTGTTTTGTAGAGAGTATTTGCTCTCTGTATTCATCATTATGATCAACCTCCGTTGTCTCATCTCGCGAAACGGAGTTTTGAAACGAGGTAAATATTTTCCGTAGGTTTTACGAACATGATTTACGAAGCAACTGTTCTGTGTATAATGATAGCTTTGCAGCCCATATCCTGAAGTTGTTCAGCAGGAACACTTGTGTTTTTATTTTATTGAGAGACCCGTTTACTTTCCGGAACGATATTGTTAACTGGAGAACTATTAATTTTTTAAGCTTTACTTAGCTTAATTAGTTACTTAGCTGTATAAGTGTTCTTCAACTGCACTTCGTCACAAACTACACGTATCTGTGGTAACCCTACGGTAAGTAGGTCAAATTTAGAGTGTAGAACACTGATAGTTTTTGGCGTGGTGACATAGCTTAATAAATAAAAAGTAGTGATCCCTGATACTAGATTGTGTACATTGTGTCCTCGATGAGAGAGTAATGATAGAGGCAGTTCATCATGTACTCCATCATCGTTGTCTTTTATTATCATGTTTTTAATTAATATGTTTTGTGTCTAGTGGCACGATAATTATGTGCATTGAATTTTATCATTATGGCCCGAAAACTCTTTTTCCAGTACACAATCAATTCTGCCTTCTGGGCTTTCAGCGAAGTACGATTTTTTTCCCGTTTTCCTTGGATAAATTTAACACGTTGACTCCGAAGTGGTACGTATGTGTACCACTTAGGTTAGGTTCTGTAATTTTTTCAGATCCTTCTAGTGACTATGCGTACAAAGTGAAGTTTTACACCAGTCAGGCAATCGGAGGCAACGTGTTAAAATGAAGACTTCCGACGTTGATCTGAAGAGCGGATGTGTTGCATTTGCGTCCCAAGTCGCGCTTCCCTTACTTTGATTTCTTAGGATCCGATAATTTCCTGCTAATTTCTTCCGGGTCCTTTTCCGTGGATGACGTGTACAGGACAAGCTGGCGCTCAGCTTTACGTGCTAAATTTGGTTTTTATTTATTTTTAGATTATATGTTTGAATTTAAATTATTGTAAATGAAGAACTTCAAAATTTAAACACGAATAAAATTCTAACGCGATTTCATTTTTTCACTGCGTTGTTGGAAAATGAATTTCGTATCCCTGAATTACTTGTGCGTATATCCGTATTTTTTGTGAGACAAATCATTTAGTCGGTGTATGTCCTGTGCGGATGTGCATTTCACGGAAGGCAGTGCCTGCATTTTTATTTGTTTGCTCAAAAATTTTCGTTCTTTATAAACATTCAAATTTGCGAACAACAAGCTCATAGCCGTGTTGCGTGTAGTTGTCGTAGCTAATTGTTCTGTCATAACGAAATGGAAGTAATTACTTTCATCAGACAATGCAGCATTGTTTAAAATCAAAGTAATCCTATATATATTAATGAAGTAATTAAATAAATGAAAAGGTAAGAAAAGGCAGGCAATTTATAAGTTCACAACGATTCTAATGTTCTAATGCGTAACAATTCTTCCTTTGCATTAAAACCACCGGATAAATGTCAAATTCTTATTTTATTTTGTTTTAGTTTAAAAAAAATATTATTTCAACCGTTTTCTTCATGAGCTAAAAGAACAATGGAAGTAACTCAGTCTTCATTAGTACGATTGGTTGTCTATCCGTAAACTAGATGCACTCGTTAATGAAACATTTACAGCTTCCCGACGCAGAGCATGAGTGATGATGAGCGTGAATACTTGAAGGATTTCTCGGTGCCGTTTTATTGAGCACATTTTAATCAACCGCTAATTAAACGTTGAAATAGTCACTGGGTTATTCTTGACGCCCCACCGCAGACTCGGCAAACGTGGCTGTAGGAATGTGTTGTGTATCTAGAACAGTAGTTCCCAACTTTTACTAGGTCTGGTAACCTATGACGACTTATTTTGGAATAAATAATCGATCCATGCTCCTATTCCTTCAAATAACTCTGTGTTCCTCCGTACTTCGAAAACTCGTTTTTTAATGGAACGCTATTCCGTAACACACAAATGTATGTATCAGGTGAATTTATAATTAATTGAAAATGGGGTTGCGATCCACAGGTTGGGAAACACTGATCTAGACTTTACTTCCTTGATATTCCTTAGTTCTGTTTTAACTGGATGTTTATATCCCATCCAACGATATTTGGACATACCATAATACCTTTATATCATACATTTAATGCCGGGATAAGTTATATTTGAGCATAAAGAGGTGTAATATAATACTAGTTTATTATGTATTACATATAATCGGGTATGTATTATACTTAAACATAAAATGCTATAATTTAGTACTGGTACATCATATATTATATAACAGTTAATACGATAGTCAAGTACATAATTATACTGTTTTGAGAACTCTTTTTAAACTTTTCTCGCGTTTTCTAGAGCCTCGCAGCATGTGTTCAAATAACTTTCTATGCAGACGTCATGCTGTAATTAATAGCTTGTGAACGCAGGGCTGCCAAAGAAATTCCCAGTGTAGTCCCGGGAAAAAATTAGTTATTCCAGGCTTGTGATCCATTTATGGCTTTTGCGGTAAAAGATTTGGTTTCGCGGTACATGAACGTATCAACTTTACAACGGCTTTGCTCATTTGAGTGGTCGTTCGTATTTACGACTCCCCTTTTAGTGCAGTTTGTGTTCCAGATGAATACTTAGTCTGAAGTTGAATAATTCATGCCAGATGATGGGATAATTGCATTCTGACGTGAGCTACTGCTTTCATGAGAACTGCCAACCACACTACCCGTGTGTCATAAAAATGCGCGATCTAAGCTGTGGGAAAGTGTAATGGAATGGGAATCTACTGAAAGCTAGCCGGTATACAGTAGCATTGTACATACTTGACTAAAATTGTTCTACTCGCTATTCTCATAAGAACGGACTAATAGGGGGAACCACTGTCCATTATAGCCGTTCATCCGTTAAATCAAAATACTAAATTTTATCTACCTTTTAAAGATGACGGATAAGCTTGTGACTGTGATGTTTTTCTGATACGCGCTGCAGGCAGAAAATGTCAAATGTCAATCACTGAAAATGTGCATATTAAAGCAAGCTTTCTTGTATAGTTGTAATAAAGCACTGGGAGTTAGTGCACTAACTTTAAGCGATGCATTGCGTCAGCGTTAGCACAATGTAACACTCAGAATCTTTCTTCGCTTGTTTTCTTGCTTGTAGTAGAACTTTCGTTCTTAACCTTACATCGGGTGCAAGTTTGCAAATGCTTAGCAAAATTCAAGTAACTGTGCTTGTCGGATCAGTTGCGCCCGACTGAAAGTTAAATGCTCGAGTATTTCGGTGGTGCATTTATTGGAAAATTTGTCCGCTATAACCGAAATCTGATATAATGAGGTAAATTCTTACAGGTCTGTTACAGTAATATATACTGCCTCCCACCGGCCGTATAGCTGCCAACCAAGAGAAAAAAAATAATTCTTTAAGTTGTAATCACGATGGTGTATTTTACTCATTTTCATCATCCATATGCATGTTTTCTCGACACGTATTGAACTTGAAGCTTATTTTCATTACCTTTACTTTGCTTGAGCTCGGACATAACTCACTTCTGTAGTACACACAAACCTTGTTATTTTCACTATTATTTTCATGATTCCCAACTTGTTGTGCTTTTTAGAACATTTTCTCATTATGTTCAGTATTGTCTCGTAATTTTTGTGATTTTCAATGACGTTTTTCTGCTTATATAAACTCTTCGTCTTATATTATGAGTTTAATTACGATAAATAACGAAGCTTGAGTGTAATCTCTTGATGACGGCAATTTTTCTTGATGAAATTTGATTTACATACCTGGTCGTTCTGTAAATTTTCCTGTATGTGACCAGGTGTGAAAGAGTATATACAGAGTGCGACGACACAACTTCCTTTTTTTCAAAGCAAAGCGCCTTAAAAAAAGGAAGTTATGTTGCCGCACCATGTATTTCTTTTAACACGTTGACTCCGAAGTGGTACGTATGTGTACCACTTAGGTTAGGTTCTGTAATTTTTTCAGATCCTTCTAGTGACTGCGTACAAAGTGAAGATTTACACCAGTCAGGCAATCGGAGGCAACGTGTTAAAATAACTGCATGCGTATTGTGAGGTCTTCCATGCAGATGGAAGTCAATAGAACAGCTCTCGCTACGTGACTCTTCTTTTCAGAAGGGATTCGTTTCAAAAGGAATACCAGTGACATTTTACTTCGAACCATCGTTGTATTTTGGAACCCGGGCATTTTACTTACGTGTTAGCATCGCTTGTCTTGCGCTCTGCACATATTAGCTCACGAATTTATTAGCACACGAATTTTTGGAAAATTCGTTTTCCAAGATTCGCAAAATTCGTTTTCCAGCTTACTATTGTAAGCTGTGTATCCCATCGTTCACAAGTGTCCTTGCTACAGCATATGTGATGTTGATTCTTCAGTTGCTTCTCTTTAACCTGCTCTCTACGGTTGCAATATTCTGCTGGCTGCGCTGGGAAAATCTCAGATAATCTACTGATTACCAGGGTTCCCTAACCTAATCCCACGAACTCCTCCTCGATGTCATTAGTGTCCATAAACCTCTAACTGCTCGAAATACGACCTAAGCCTGAAGTAATCGCTAAGACGCATAATGTTGTTCTTTGTTCGACCACAACTCTAGTTTTGACTTCCAGAAACATCTGACAACACTCGGGTGAAATACTCGCCAACCTGCTGGGAGTCATGCACCCCAACAGCTATAAAACCCCTCAATTGTTTTTCTAACGTTGTAACGTTTTATCTTCTTAATATTTATATGATTTCAAACCTTGAGATGTCTTACAATGACTGATGAGATGCCACTGTCAACATTAATCCTTTATTCAAGACAAGTGACCGGTGTAGTAGTGGAAGCGGATAATTTACCATGGATGATGAACTGCTCTACCCCGACCGCCACGGACGACACTCAAAGAAGCGACATCTGTTCTGCGATGCTGGTACCTTATCTCAGATCTTAGTATATTATTTATGGCTCACTTATTCTAAATGCACATTGTTGGTTTTAGCCGAAGAATTTCTTCTTACAGACGAAAATTGCATAGCATCTATCAATGTACCTGCATTATGGGGGACTATCAGCGATAGGTGTTTATGGTTGAGATGTACGCGGGCTAAATTTTGTCGTGTGTAAAGCTTACAATTGTGATCACACTTTATGGTGGTAGCGGCCGATCACTCAGACCTTTTATTCAAGTCCGTGATGATGTATCATGGCATCATAACTGATCTGAGAGACGAGATTGATGCGTTAGCATGATTTCGAAGCTAAGTTTCACGTGCTTGCCAGCGAGTCATTTTTGTTTTGCCAGCTGTGATGTGCGCTCGGCTACAATTGTCATGCTCGTTTTTTCTAGAGACGTATGTCCAGACATTTATGAATGCAGCTGCCACAGGAATTTTCACTTCATGATTTGTGTCGCTATCGCTTGAAAATGCCTTGAGTTATACACCGCTTTCTCGTAAGTTAAAAGCGACTGCCTGGCCATTTTAACACCGGGCTTTGTTGTGTTCCGCGTCAAGTGTTCGTTCTCTCTACATGACGTAAAACACAGTCCGTCGCTGCCGCTATTAATGGATGTAGCTTGGATACCCGAGTGCTTTATGTTGTACGGGCGGCACTATTCAAGTTCAGTTTCGGTAGTTTTGCCTATTAAACCCGTATTTATAGATGCACTAGATAGTTCCCGTGAAAATTCCACGGTTTAGGTTTGAGTAATTTGAAATTATTAAAAAAAACGAATGTATTAAAGATTTACGACTAATTATTGTTTTTCAAATGAAAATTTTTCATGAATACACACAAAATTTCCATTCGGTATCTTATCTACCGATAACATGGCTGGGTAGGAGAAACAGGTGAATAATGGGAAAAAATGGCATATTTTATTGTAATTTGGCACCTTTGGTATCCACAATACAATGCTTCTAATACATGTATACCCGTTCTGATTCCAGTTCAATCATTTGTCTTCAGTAATAGGTAGGAAGTAATGAGACGGACACACACTGAGAGATGGAGATACTGTCTATTGTATATGTAGATATTGTCTATTGTATTTGTAGATATTGTGCGTCTTCATGCATCGAGATGAGATACGGCATGCTTATCGTTCACTTTTATTTTCTTCAAGCAGTTCAAAGTAAAAGAAAATAAGAAACTAATGCAATCAGGCATTTATGTCATTGACATTGATTTTTCAATCCTTAATGCTAACATCTTTAGACTAGTGACCTTGCTTCCACTGACTGTTGCCGTGATTCTTGTGTTGTGACTCTAGGTGGAGGCAATAGGGACACCTAGCGATGATCAACAGGTTTTAGGAAATAGTCAGGCAAACTCAGTCAGTCTGTCAGCCTTCCTGATTCCCTGCATCACAATCAGGAGAAAATTCTAGTGCTGTACGGAGATTCGAACCAGAGGCCTGATAACGCAGGTCAGGCCGCTTAACCACCTGGCCACAGTTGAAACAAAAGGGAGCTGATTCGTATCTCAAAAATTTTTGCTGAAATGGCAGTATGTAAGAAGAGGTATTAGAATGATGTTTTTATGCTTGTCTTGCGCGGTGATGGTAACATTCAAAGCTGCTCAACTCGTGAGGAATGACCCAATGTTTCTGTCTTTGATGCTGTCTTACTATAACTGTTCATTGCTGTTTGCTTCCCAGCCTAGAGCGGTTTCACTCGAGTGAATTTTTCCTATCTTCATAGAGCGTCTTTTGTGTCTTCATTATAATTACTGAGACAACATTGTTTTTCCTCTCGCGCCCTCGACTTGCTCTTCGAATTATTTTGCAGTGGTGAATTAGGACGTGGCTTCTTTTGCGCCTATCATGATGTTCTTCATTTTTCTCTATATTCATATGGACTTTTTATTTACGTACCCTGCTACTACTCAGTCTTTGTTTCTGCTTAATTGTGTCGTCTTGTGGCCGTGAGTTAGTTTATTCGTATAGGTGTCTCGCACATTTGTGCAATGCATCACCAGATGGTTATCGAAGATGACACCTAATTGGGAGATGGCCAACTTGCAATGTTTTCTGCCGAGCTGGGCGACGTTGACTTGCGGGATTCACTTTAATGTGTTACTCTGTTTGTGTGCAGTCTTCTAATTCTGAATGCCATTATTTAATGAAAGTCGTATATTATGTACTGTGTAGTATACCATCTAACGTATTTTATAACTCTACTATTGTTGTGGTTGATGATTTTTAGCAACTGATATGGATAAGTACGGATGTAGTAGTTGTGGTGTGCCCTATGAGATTTATGGTTAGCGTTAAATGCTATTACAATAATAAATATTATGATAATAGCTGTAGCACTATGAGGTCTGTCTTCCATGCCTGATGCGAGCAGTCACAGGCTATTCAAATTCAGTGACCCAATTAAAAGACATGTTTTTATGTGTTCTAAGCTGAGAGTTACTATAGTAGAACTAGATAGTGTAATTCTCGACCAGTACCACAAGGATTTGTTTTGTGAATTAGTTATTGAATCGTAACAACTTAGCAGTAAACCCTGACATACTGAACACTTCGATTTTACGAGGTGTTTGCAGTGTTATAAAAATGAACGCGTATTTTTTTTCCTTTTTCTGCTCCTACATAGCACGCGCCGATGAGAATTTTTGAAATCGCTTTGCTAGCTTTTAACGATTCCCTATGTACAACCAACGAAAAAAATATGAATGGATGAACCTACCTACTGGAAAAACGTGGACCAACTGTAGTGGATTCCCATACAGCTATCAGAACAAGGACCAAATTCGTTTTCTTCAATGTTGCAGGTTTGATGCGCAAATGATAATTTTTCTTGTGAAAACGATGGCCTACTGAATTTTGATTTAGGATATTATATTGTGTTACTCGAAAGGTTGAAAAAATCACTGAAGTGAGGTGGTAATTTTTTCAGAAATATCATAGATAGAAAAAGACTTGTTGCCAACAACAACAACTATCCTGTATAAACTTGTTCAAAATTCAGCGTTTCAAATACAGTCCATGCTTGGGTCTCCATTTCAGTTATTTGAAATTCAAATTTCAAGTTGAAATCATGGTGCCTACAAGATGCAGAACGTTAGCCTGAGCGCTTTGTAGGGTCCTGCCTGCAGCCTGTGTTCGCTAATGACGAGATCAGCAAACTTGATGAAGCGTGCTCGCTTCCTTAAGCCTCCGTAATTAAATTCATCTCATCTTTGCTCCTGTTCCAGCCTTAGGTGTCGCTTCGAACGCTGGTCGACTTGTGTCCCCTGTACAGACGAAACTGAGTGTTGCTTCGAACGCTGGCCGACTTGTGCCATTTCTGCAGACGAAACTAAGTGTTTCTTCGAATGCTGGTCGACTTGTGCCATTTCTGCAGACGAAACTGAGTGTCGCTTCGAACGCTGGTCGACTTGTGCCATTTCTGCAGACGAAACTGAGTGTTTCTTCGAACACTGGTCGACTTGTGTCTCCTGTACAGACAACCGAGTGTTGCTTAGTCCGGCTCTAGACTGGAATTATTTTAAGGTGAATAGTAGCCTCTCATTAAAAAGTGAACTCGTCGTGCGATTCAAGGAACCTAACTAGGATGTACGAGAATTAGGAACTAATTTGACGTCCTGTGGGAGGTTGGTATAATTTCTTTAATACGAAAATTAACAAATTTATGTGGAGTAAACTCCTTGAATGAAGAACTAAATGAAATTAATGTATTTATTGTATTTATTTATAAAAAACTACGTACAGAGCGCGTTACAGTTTGAGTTGTATTCTTTTGGGATAATTTTCATTTAGAAAACTCAGGTTTATGATACTGTATGTATGCAAGCTATATGGCCTACGTACACCGCGTGCTGAGTTTAATGTTAAGTTAAATTCGCTTTAGTTTTTATGAGTTTCATTGTACACTTGCTGCATAACTTGCGAATATTTTACCTCCATTAGTGAGCGCTGATTTTTATTGTTCGCTGCGTGTTTTGGAGACTTGCACTTACACATGTAGGACTCCTGAACTCGTCTCGAGGAGGTCTGTTCATTGGGTTTGTTTTCATGAGCTTACCTTGGGAACTAAATATTCTACTGAAGAATCCACTGCTACGCATAGCGGTGTCTTGGATGTGTATAGTTGTGAGTCCTTATGGTTTGTAATCGGAATTTTGGATGTGCATAGTTGTGAGTCCTTATAGTTTGCAATAGGAGTTTTGGATGTGTATAGTTGTGAGTCCTTATGGTTTGTAATAGGAATTTTGGATGTGTATAGTTGTGAGTCCTTATAGTTTGCAATAGGAGTTTTGGATGTGTATAGTTGTGAGTCCTTATGGTTTGTAATAGGAGTTTTGGATGTGTATAGTTGCGAGTCCTTATAGTTTGCAATAGGAGTTTTGGATGTGTATAGTTGCGAGTCCTTATAGTTTGCAATAGGAGTTTTGGATGTGTATAGTTGCGTGTCCTTATGGTTTGTAAAAGGAATTTTGGATGTGTATAGTTGTGAGTCCTTATGGTTTGTAATAGGAATTTTGGATGTGTATAGTAAAGAGTTGCAAGGAAGGGAAGGGAGTGAAGGAAGAGAAGAGGTATACAGATGAGGTAACTGCAACTGATTCAGCGATTGTGGCTACAAGAGTTTGTTGGTTTTGATTCACGAAATTAGATAGGCCTCATTTTATTTCCCCTTCATTGCGCTCAACTTCTGCTCGAGTACAGCCTTTTTCGTTCCTATCTTCTTATTCACAACATTTTTCAGTGCGAGGGGATCTTTTTTATTTAAAATTTGCTTTCCTGTTGTAAGAATAATGGATTTGAAAGAAAAATTTCCAAGTTCTGTAGCTTCTAATTTTGATATTTTCGTCATTGTGTGCATATGTTACGGTGAAGCAATCGATAAAGTTTTTGAAATGAAGTTGAAACCAAAACGGTCTTGTCTCTTCTTACTCTAATCTCAATAACAGATGACGATGATCGAGACGTGCTCATGCTTCGGTGAGCAATCAGAACTTCGCTTTCACTTTAACTTTCATTGAAGTATTTTCGTACAACGTCGAGCGTCGCTAAAAATGGAAGCTGTCTTCATTTCACTAACAAATTCGACAGATGTTTGAAATTTCCCCAGTGTCTGCATTTTGTAACTATTGATGTGG
>VCRD01003022.1:0-65609 GCA_006783055.1 Trinorchestia longiramus | reverse complement strand
GTATGGTGGTGGTAGTAGTAGAGCTGATGTATAGTGGTGGTAGTAGTAGAGCTGATGTTTGGTGGTGGTGGTAGTAGTAGAGCTGATGTATGGTGGTAGTAGTAGTAGTAGAGCTGATGTATGGTGGTAGTAGTAGTAGTAGAGCTGATGTATGGTGGTAGTAGTAGTAGTAGTAGAGCTGATGTATGGTAGTTGTGTAGATGACAAATGGTTGGTCATGCAACTCAGCTACCTGCGCTTAACTCCAGCGTAGATGGCAACATCGCAAGATACGTCCAAGCTCAACCCACTAATGATAATCTCTGCCTTGTCCTCGAGAAACCTAACAAGCCTTTCGAGTGAAAGTACTCCTCTCATAAAAAAGTAATTTCCATGATTTCGAAAGGAAAATCGTTGGATATTCATTCATGCCACTGAATCTTGTCGAGGTTTTCGGGCAGCTACGGATAGCTCAGGGGATAGCTGCATCAAGGCGCGAATGTTGACAACCGCAACTGAGTTGTACGTCGCCCGGAAATCCCACTTGTACTCAAGGACCAAATCCCAACAATACACAGACGGAAAATTTCTTCAACTTGGCCCCTATCCGGACACGAAAATTAAACGGTTGTTTCAGAATGGCAAAGTTTAGCTTCAGAGGAAAATTTTTTCAGTCAGTGCAAACAGAGAAACTCGCCAATGA
Organism: Trinorchestia longiramus; assembly: GCA_006783055.1. Lineage (NCBI taxonomy): Eukaryota > Metazoa > Arthropoda > Malacostraca > Amphipoda > Talitridae > Trinorchestia > Trinorchestia longiramus. Next base: position 64,927 of record VCRD01003022.1, on the reverse strand, counting down.
ACACTAGCTTACAGCTAAGTGACTGGAACATGCCCCGTAACTCTTGTTTGATACCATGTAATTGATACTGTTCCAGGAATAATGAGCGCAGTTATACAAGTATATGAAGCAAATCTACCTGATATACGCAACTGTGACCTCAAGTTGATTAATCCAGTCAATTGTTCAGTAACTAACTTCAGTCTGAGGTTTAACGAAATTTATCCCGTAATAAGTCACATTTATTCGCTTTGGGTTATCAGACCTTGCGCGAAACGAATGAGCATCAAACTAATTTTATTTGGTAAAGCGACGTGAAGTTTAGTCACGCTCTCACTTTTGAACTGTTTTAAGAGAGCATCCAGCTGCTCATATGCTCGTAACATTTCCACTACATTTCATGCAAACTTGAAAGTCATCTCGCAGCTTTGAGATAAGTTCCTTGTTCATGGGCCACGATCTGCAGGACTTATCAGCGATTAGATTGAGAAGTGCAACTTCCAGACTGGTTTCAGTTGCGTTACCGTCTTACTGATCACTGTTAGTGATCAGTAAGGTGGTCCAGTGATCCATGGTTAGTCATCAGTAAGATGGTCAAGTGATCACGGTTAGTGATCAGTAAGATGGTCCAGTGATCCACGGTTAGTGATCAGTAAGATGGTCAAGTGATCACGGTTAGTGATCAGTAAGGTGGTCCAGTGATCAAGGTTAGTGACCAGTAAGATGGTCCAGTGATCACGGTTAGTGATTAGTAAGATGGTCCAGTGATCACGGTTAGGTAGAATGCAGCCAGTGGGTTTCTCCAGTGACACGAGATGCCTGCAGCAGTTTATCAGCCTCAGCAGGCAAAGGAATTTAGAACTTGTTTACACAAGAAGGGGGAGAAGAGGCATACGAGAGACAATATTATTCCTACTTTAACAAAGAATCAAAGGCTGCTAAGTAAAATCTGCAGAATAAAAGTTAGTGGATCGGAATCCCGTATTGTGGAGCTCTTCGAGTTACATCTGAATATTAACAGTAACTGACAGGAGTCTGCAGTTGGAGAACAGATAATTCTCCAAAATGAGCATTTTGATTTCAGGAATCGAAGTCAAGCATCAGAGAAAATTTAGAGATTAAAACGGAACCTTGCAGTCTCTTGTGGAGTGGTGAAGAGAGGAGGGTGAACATATACCATGGCTGGTATAGTAATCTGCGGTGCCAGTAAACAAATAACGCACACCAGTCAACAAACAAGCGAAGAACGAGCAATGGGTGGAAGGTAACCTATCAGACGGAGGAATGAACATATTCGAGCTACGAAGTAATCTCACAGTTATGAATAGATCCGAGGAATCATACTAATACGCTGAAAGCAATAAGTTAGAGAAAATGTATATGCTAAAATAAATAAATACCGAGAAGCAAGGAATACATGAAACAAGAACCATGCATAAAGCACAAACATAACAAGAAGTACACGAAAAATAGAAGCCTATGAATAAACACGAGTCTGATATGGGTCCACGAAAAAATGTAGAAGCACTTCAGGAGAACCAGACGTTCGCTACAGAAGTTTGTGTACGATGTGCCCGTGAAATAGGAGTGAGCAGCACAAGTACTAAATGTCTATGTACTGTGTACTCGATTGGAAATAAAGATTGTTTTTTAAGCATACAGCACATTCTTAAAAGAGCTTAGTAGAAATGCTACATCTGACGACTATTTTATGCAATTAATAAAGACGATCAACCCCAAAAAATTCAGTTTTGCTAGTGGTTTCAACTCATGATAGGCGAGGATTAATACCCTAGAATGTGTCGTGTATCGCAAAAAACAGACAACATTAGCAGGCCTTACACAAGAACTTGAAATATACAGGCAGTAATTCCACTAGACACTGTACACAAATATCTGAAAGGTAATGTCCAGCACGTTAAACATCTATTGTGATTGTCGAGGCCGAAGGAAACTTTTCTTAAAATTTTAGTCTCCGAACAAATTTCGTATTCAACTATTTATTCATGGCTACATATTCCTGACGTGTGTATACATTTTTTTCGCAGACTATGTAAATACGAAGTACAAAAATATAACTACCACCAACTCTACCTCTTCTATGTGACCAATCTTTATCGAAGGTGTTATTGAATATGCACAATGGAGCATAATTCAAAGTCGCGTACGACAAACTCTCATTAAGTCGTTCAGAGAAAATTATTCTCGTGAAGCATCCATCTCAAAACGCGTCTAAATCTTGCTAGTCGTCACTTTGCCTCAGGCTGTGGAATCAAAGAACTTCCTCAATAAACACCCACATCGATGATAGCGGGCACTGGTTTTCCGCGTCTGCATGGTGATGTTGCAACAATAACAATGTTGTAACTGCGACCACTGCAAACCAGTAACTTCGCTTAACAAGAACGGCTCGAGGTAAGTACCATGACAGATAAAACAATTGGATTCGACTTATACCAAGAATTACAAAGCAAAATAAACTTATCGTTCTTATCCTGACAATAGTTTGGTATCTGAAAGTATGAAAAGGCGACAACATCAGCAGGGATTACCTCCAGCAAACTGGTTACAATTGAAGAGCAAGACGCTCAGTGCTGGGGTTAAGTACAAGGCACAGCACTAATGAAATGATGAACGGATCTTAGAAAGGAAATGAAATCAGGTGTGGTGAAATCGTCACAGTGAGTTGGCTTCCCGTCGTAAACCAGCCTGCAAAAAGTGCCGTTGATCTTTCTAAAATTTTACGAAAGTGTATCAGTTCATCTAACTTCCTATAGACGGAAAAGACTAAAGCTTCATCACAAAAAGGAACTGATTCATCTAAATAATGATCATCATGGAGAGTAGGATCGATGAACATTCATGCATCAAGTTCAGAGGTCTTTCATGCTGTTTCATTGAATGTAAGGTGTGGTATGAAACGCTTGTAAAAACCTTAGAAGTAAATTCCTCGAACAAAATTTGAAGCTCCACAACAAATAACTGCACAGTAACAGTACAGTATGATCCAGTGCGATACAATAAATACAATAGAATAATTTAAGCATCGCAAAAAATCTTATTCGGATGCAACCCGGAAAACGTTAGGTCAAGCTAAAAAATAATTCCAGAGTGACTACTGCTTCGAATCTATTGTACACGCTGAACATTGATTGTAGAGCTCCGTTTCCGCATAGAGCGACCCAACTGAATGCCGGTCAGGGAACTCTGTTAAGGAAGAATCCTGTAAAGATGCGATAAGAGGAGCAAAGCCTAGCAAAGATCGTCCAAGAGTACATGAACGATAAAGCTCAGTTTGATTCTAAAGACGACTTGCATGCGTGGTATGCCAGTGCGAGGTATACTCTCTTCCGGATGCAGAATGTCCACCACTTAACGAGATTGGAAAGCTTCTCAATTTCTCAGATCTATATTGGAAGCTGGTGCCGCTATTCGCACCAGGCTCGGTTTGCCCGCCTGGTATTTTCGGGACGACAATGCATGAGCGGCTATCTTTTTTCTTCGATCGTAGGTCATGCTATATTCAGCTGCAACGTCACCAAGTTCCGAATACACCCCTCACACTTCAGTGCACACGCCGCCAATCGCCTCAATTTCAAACCAGAAAAACTGATCTCATTTACCCATTCACAGGCAAAAAAATCAACCTAAAACAAAAACAAGAAAATTTCCTGACTATCCAGTGCTAAAAAAATAGCTTTTCATTGAAACAAATAAGAAATATTCTGGTAAAACCTGGTCAAAATGAAGGAAGGGTTCTATCGACCGGAGGCTTGGCAACTGGTGTCCTGCCCTCTGCCTCCGTACCACACTTCCGCTTTCGTGACGTCAATGTCAGGACTACATCGCAAGCGTCTAACGGCACTCCAATGAATGCGTCTGCCTTCGCTATTTACATCAAGCATGGAACATGCACAATCATTGCGCAACTCGTAGTTATGCGAATGAAAATAACACTTAAAGCAAGAATCTATAACCGTTTTGTAGCCAGTGTCGACGATACAGGAGCATGTTAACATTTCCTCAGAGATGGCAAATTCACGAAAAGACCTTGAAACAGCTAGCATGCAAGGAGACGAGCGAAAAAGTTGTCCGAAAATCCAGCTGCATGTGATAGCTGATTCACCATTAGAATTGCGTCCAATTACCAGCTATTCAAGTCGCCATGCAAAAGACTCTCTAGTCAAGCTCCGACTAACTAGCATGGAAACCTGTATTGAACCCGAGTCATACTTAAAGGCCTGTATTTTTAAATTACCCATGGTTGCATAGCGTCATACAATATTGTTGACAGCTAACATTTTTAAGTCCTTTGAGTGTCGGTATAAGAAATAAACAGTAGAAAAAATAAAATATACTACAATTTCGACTAAGCTCATAGTTAACATGTCAGTTCGTTTTGATGCTTGTGTACGTCCCAAAAATGATGAGAACAAAAGCATTTGATGTTACAAAAATAACAGAATAACATAGGAAATTACTGAATTCATGAATTAGTGTCTGAAGTACATGAGTTCCTGGAGTTAATAACAAGTGTTCCCACTGGATTCATTCAGCAAGTGAGTCGCAAACTTCATGTTCTTCCATGCGATATTTTACTTCGCAAATTTTCTCACTGCTATTCGGTTACTTGCTGAGGACGAGCGCAGGCTGGATATATTCAAATATTCCATTTTTTAGTGATCAAAAGACGTCACTGGAGCCACAATGAGTGGCGTAACGAAATTTACAATTTGCATGAATTTCGAGAATACAAATGGTGCAACTCATGCAAATTTCATGAGACAAGTCTGGTGCGATTATTCAACCTTGGTTATGAAGGTCCCGCCGTACACCGTGAACACAGTAACCGAGAATTACATTGCTATCTATTTTCCATGCACCTTGGACTGAGGCCTAAGTATACAGATTTAAATTAATTGCTTTATGTAATCGAGTACAACCCAAAAAATATTTGAAGCCCACGCCGCGGAAGGTTACCGAGTCTTGCACATATTCCGTAAGATCTTTGTACAGCTGACGAGCGCGTGCTGCAATTCTCAACAAATTTATAGATGTCCAGGTGAAACTTTGGTTTCACTGAACTAAAAACTTGAAATTGCTATTAAAAACGATTGTAATTTGATACTAGTGTTACCTTCAATCCCCCATAAACAGAACAACACAGCTACATTTTTTGGTTGCGGTAGCATGCCAACGAGCTCAAGGAAACTACTAGTTCTAGTGTTACGATGGTAACGATTCAATCTTTCCCTACACAATTTTGAATGCCTAGCAAAACAGATTCTTGAATGACCATGACGGAAGGACGGCAGTCATTACAGGCGACTGCAGCCGGCAAGACACACAGAGAAGGGATTTAATTTAAATCGCGTGCTTCACAACTCACGCTTGTTGCTAGCGGACATTGGTGACCATTGCTCGTAGCAACGGCATCTCGATTCTTTTTCCCAATTCCACTATATAATAATACACAGTTTGTTGCTTACTTGCTTGGTCCGTCTCTCTGAGACGCTCTTAAGGATTTAGATAGGAGGAAATTCGGTAGGGTATACATGTACTGTAAGCATTGTATTGAGGATACCAAAGGCACATCCTTCAACGTGGAAACTCCTTCGCAAAGCCCGCGTCCACTGGCAAATTAAACGAAAATTCAGTAAAAACACGTGAATTTTCATGAGTAGGTCAACTAGTGTCAAATAAAAATGGCTTCTTACTTAACCCTACAACAAAGTTATTATTTACTCAACGAAATATTGAATTAATTATCACTAGTCATTACTTATTTTTTAATTATTTCTGATGAACTTCAGAATGATAATGCAGGACAGACGGATACTAGCACAATGCCCTAACTAGCAGGTTGCAATATAATAGGTTTAGATTACATGTACCTCAACAAATATACATAGTTTTGGCGAGTAATTACATATATAATCGACCATTATCTCCATCTCTCTTTCTCTCTGTGTAGCTGTGTGCATCCGTCCCATTACTTCCTATCTATTACTAAAGAAAAATTATTGAACTGAAATCAGAACGGGTATGCATGTATTACAAGCATTGTATTGTGGATACCAAAGGCGCCCAATCATCATAAAATACTCCATTTTTTCCATTATCAGCTTTTTTCACTTACACGGTCATGTTATCGGTAAATACGGTACAGAACGGAAGTTTTGTATATTATCATGAAAAATATTCAGATTCTGATGATACCACAGATAAAACTGGAAAATGTATTTATTTCATAGATCATTAATTTTGTAACATTAAATTAAGAAATTTTTACTGGTACTATCTAGGTCATGTTATCGGTAGATAAGAGGCAGAATTGAAGTCCTGTATATATTAATGAAAAGTATTCATTTAAAACAATAATTCGTCGTAATCTTTAATGTATTTATCTTTATTATAATTTCAAATTAATGAAATCTAAATCGTGGAATTTCCACGGAAACTGGCTAATTTAAATAATAAAAAAAGCTTTTCCTTCCAAAACTCTTATGGAAAAAATCAACGAAAATGGAAAATAAGTTGAAATTACGAGGTAACAATGATATTTCTCTCAGCACACACACATTTGATCTCTGCTGGAAATCGAGTAGGAGTTCAACATACAGAAGTAACATAATAATAAAGAGACAAATTCAAGGCGTCTGCATTTCACACAGAAAACAAGTTGAGCAAATCACTCGTTCTGGTCAAGTGGTCACGGTGGTAAGAACTTAATTCACCGAGTTTTATATCCAAGACACTCAAAACACTGCTAATTATGCCCTGAAGACGATCAGTCAAGTGAGTACGGTTTAAAAAATACTTTTCCCCGTTAAGAAAAAATTCCCGTTAGGGAAAGTTCCAGAGCGAGCATTTCTCAAGATCGTTTAATTGAAATGAAGCAGTACAGTAAAAGTCCTCATTTCCGGATAGCTATTTTCCTGGTCAACATAATTTCCGGACACACGATATCCGGACAATCTAATTACCGGACATGTTTTCCTCTTATGCTCTTGTGGTTAATATGAATGCTTTTCTTGATTGTAAACATTTCATTTCGGAAAATTTATGTATTTATTTTAAATAACTTAATGCTGAGGATGTTGAAGGAAAACGTTGAACCTTTAGATTTTCAGACAAGTTTTAACATCAAGGATGCCGTTTTCCTATTGAGTGAATCATGGAACACTGTGAAACAAACAACCCTTTCAAGGGCATGGAAGAATTTATATGAGGAAAATAGGGATACAAGTGAAACTGCTAGTGATATCGTTGAAACTTCGAAATCTTTGCCTACGGAAAAAGCTTTAATATTAAATGAGACACAAACTAATTCCTGAGTGCGATCCGCTTCAAACTCTTACTTCTGATGATCTTAAAGAATGGATAGATGAAGAGGATATTTCAACTTCTCCTTCCACAGAGCAAAAAATGTTGTTCCACACTCTGACGAAGAATATTCTGACAGCTCTACTTTTTCAGAACAAAACAATGATGATTCAATAACGTGGTAATCTATACAAAAATCAATGTTGCAGGTTGTGAACTTCATGGAAAAAAAGCAATTTTCAGCAAGAGTGAATGTATTCATGCTAGATCACTTCAAAGGTGCTTGGTAATTAAAAAAATGAAAGAAATGAAAGCAGCTGAAGTAAGGCAAACAGTGAACGATGCTATGAATGCCTATGAAACTAAAGAATAAAACTTCATTATAAACTTGCCATAGGTTTAACTATGCGTAATGAATTTCAAAATGCATTCATTCATATAATTTACTACCTGTACTATTAACGTAAATATTTACAACTTTGCAGTTTAAACTTTTTCTATTATTATTCATTGGACTTGTGAAAACTACATTTTAATTTATTACTGTTACATTTATCATCTCTACGTTGCACACGCTGCTAGCAATTCTTAAAAATAAACGATATTTAGAACTCAGTCTCTCAATTAACTATATATCGAATCACCACATTAGTTTTGGATATGAGGAATTTTACTGTATTTTGACATGTGTATTATTAAATCTACGCTGCTCTCTGTCGCTATGAAATAAATGCAGGCTCTTATTCAAATTATCAAAACCCATTTTATTTCAATGTAAATTACTTGCTTTTATTCAGTGAGCCTTCCTAGTCTCATTGCTATTTTGCATAACTTGTAGCGGAAGCTAAACATTAAGAGAAATTTGTAACACAACAAACAAAGAACCTGCCGTTTCTCACTTCCCGAAAAAATGTTACATTCTTTTAAGTTGGACACGTACGAGCGAACTTACCAATATGAATTGCCCACACATTCATTTTTAACGAGCTGAGGTCGCCATTTTACAGCGTGCGTTGCATTGCCACACCTACAGTAAATATCTCAGAGGAATTGAGTGTCTCTCTCTACCCAGTGACTAGAGAGCGACCTCACTTCACAGGTTAGCCAATTTCCGCAGCTGAGATGCACTTCCTCCGCGCCAGTTCATAGCTTCCTTCCTCACTAATGTTGTCTTTCCAACCTAACCTTGAGCATCATTGCGTCCAAACAACTTTCAAGATGAATGATTGCTTCTGAAGTAAAGTTAACTAGGTTAAATAGTTTCCACGTCTAGTTCATAACAATCAATTTGACTAAGTCACACAGAATATGAATAAAAACGTTGCACTGTTGTTTTCTCAACAATCATTAAGAGAAAAAATTGATGTTTTCACTTTTATTCACACTGAAAGAAGGCGACATGAGTAGACTCACACTTTTAGATATTCGCACGTAGGCTTACACTTTCGGGGACGGTATAAAATTATTTTAATGGCGATCCTTTTGTATCTATTTTTTTTCAATACCACAGAAAATTAAATTTGTTTTAAAAATATTTTCTGAAAATTTTCTACGAATAATTCTAAGTTACCCTTAGCCAAAGTGTAAGAAAATTATAATTAAAACCGCTGCTGAAACTTCTTTCTAAAATTTGACATTTTCCTCCTGATTGTAGCAGGGTTTAAACCTGAAAAGATATCAGCGTCAATTCAATGCGGTGAAGCTCATAAAAAATTGGCGTTTGTCCTTTATTCTAATTTACTCTGAAGCCTAATTCTTAGCCTTTTACAAAACTGGCCAAGTTTCTGATTTTTTTTAAAGTTTATGATGCCAGTAACTCTTCAGAGGCATAGTAATTCCTAGTTCAGATATTAATATATGGTGTCAATCATTAGTTTGACTCATTAAATTTAATATAATTTTCCTACAAGTGAAAGCCCTCATAAACCTAATGTTTTTACATCCAGCATATTTCAATATTTGGGCCACTTAAGGTCTCAAACGTTGTTTAGGTGATATAGATGAGTGAAACGTAAGCAAGCGACAAGTTAAGAATGGCATAGCAGAGACTTAGTTCGAACATAAACGACAAGCATAACGTGATACTCGACATGCATAATTTAGACAAGCGAAGACAGAACGAATAAGGTATGCAAGTAATTTGAAACTTAACACACAGCCATGCATTTTGTTTTTTTTAAGATCCTTGCCACTACATGCTGGCTAACGCTCTAGAGTTCGGCCGTTCTCACAATCTATTAGTCATAAAATTACGGTTGTTCTCCCTCTCTCTTTCTCACGAATTTTTTCAAGAGAAAAAATTAGGTTTGACAAGGGCTACGTCGATGATTCACTGTCCAACAATTATTTTTTAATTTATTAGAATAGAATAAGGCAATAGGAACGAGCCCTTTGGCCCATTCTTGGGTCCACACTCAAGTCCCATGCCATGTACCCAAGTCCCTTGCTGTACTATTCAAGTCCCATGCTGTACTACCCAAGTCCCATGCTCATACTCTACTTACTGCTGTACTTTCTTGTAATATGTACAGGCATACAGGGACTCAAAGTATTCTGTTCAATCTATTTCTTGGAAAACTTGTATTTTCAAGTATCTGACTGGGTTTATTACTTCTTGCATAACTCTTCTCAATCAGGTGTTGCTCATTCATCCTATTCATGTCTAAACCATATATACACTCACAAACTTCCTACTATCCGTGACTTTCCCTAAATATGTCCTCTTTAATGCCACCTCATATATGACCATCAAATTCTATTTCAATTTTACCTCTAAAAATCCATGACGTTTTCCATTATTTGCTACATTATCTCCAAAAGTCTTAGCACCGTAAGATACAGCCGAACATTGCATCAAAAACTGAAAGAAATGGTTTATATACACCTTCATACCAATATCAAATAGAAAAAGTGCATGATCACATTTCAGGTACACGATGAAATAAGTCTCCAGTAAACTTAACAAGTCATACATCACCTTCGTTCTGTGGCGAAACGATACCTTTTTCTTCAATCGTATTTCGTTCTAGATGGCGTAGTTGAACTGAAACCATAATATATTTTCATTCTACACATAACACCAGGAACGCTGTTCAGCACACAAATTAAGAGTCTACCTATAACAATGCACTAGGAGGCAAGTCGATAAACTGGAGCAGCTAACCTTGTGCTGGCATACTGCGGACTAACTTTCAAATCAGAATAGTTTGCATTCCCAGTTTTGATAGAACCTCGGAACACAAAACTCTTGTACGTTTTTTAATGTTTGTACTCAGTTATGTGATTCCAAGGGGAAAAATATAAGAAAATGACTCAATGTTTCAAAATTACATTTGAAGGAAAATCAATTTAAAGTCTTTGGGTAGAAAGAGCTACATTTAGTCACAAAATTATGAAGGCTCTTGGAATCGGACAAGCAGGCATTAATGCCTGGCTAGAAAATTCGCGTAATAATGCTAATAGCAGTTGGGCTAATTTATATTACACTTGTAAATTTTTTAAATTTTCTTAACATAACAGCTCTCAAAATATTTTTTGTAAAAACTTTGAAATTGTTACAAGCGCGCTCCACTGAGGTGAATATCAAGGAATTAAAAAATTACTCTCTTTTACATTTTCCCAAGCGTTCAAAATAACCAAAAAATTTGGTCTTTAACTGACTTCTGTTTATGTTCACTCATTTTGTATTCCCAGGGATTTTTATTTTATGTGAGAGCCAATGACTGCTATATTGAACTTGAAGCTGAATTTGGAACAATAATTACTAGCGCTACAGAGAAGCGTGACGATGAAGTGACGTCATGCAGGGCAAGGAACGATGTGCAGTCGTTTGAATGCTTCATGATGGTGACCTGATGACGTCACAGTCAAAGAAGCAATTATTCCGAGTGGCAAGGGAAAGCAATTCTCCAGGAAGCTTCAAACCCTGATCAAGACTATAGATTTGCTGGCGTCAGACGCGATTGATGAGCTGACAGGGAGGGAAGGGCGTAGACAGCAACAGAGCTGACATCACAGATCATTCCACACCAGACAGAGCTGACATCACAGTTCACTCCACACCAGACAGAGCTGACATCACAGTTCACTCCACACCAGACAGAGCTGACATCACAGTTCACTCCACACCAGACAGAGCTGACATCATAGTTCACTCCACACCAGACAGAGCTGACATCACACTGCACTCCACACCAGACAGAGCTGACATCACAGTTCACTCCACACCAGACAGAACTGACATCACAGTTCACTCCACACCAGACAGAGCTGACATCACACTTCACTCCACACCAGACAACGTACGGCATCACAGTTCACTCCACACCAGACAACGTACGGCATCACACGACAGAGCTCAGGTAAGTGCGTCCAGTCAATACAGTTCATGCGTCACACTTCCATGCTAAATTTAGCTGAGAGCTGTGGTCTAAAGCTTTGATCTTTATGGCTGGAAACGTAGGCTTCAGTTGCCTTCAGTGCAACTATAACCAGTTCCATGCTATATTCACAATTTCATTAATTGAAAACTGTACTTTATGTGTTGCAAGTTGTTGTAGTAGTATTTGTTTGTTGGTAGTTTGGGTGTATATTCTTAGGTCGTTAAATACTTGAAGTATTCCTTAAAATAACTGGAATATCTTTAACGATGAAAGTAGTAAGCTCTTTCAGAATTGAACAGTATATCGATACATTCTAAAAAGTTACAAAAAATTGAGATTCGGTACTGAAAATTCATTTGAAAATTTGCACTGCGAATGACGAAGTGGAGAACCACAATCTGTCATGCTAAGATCACGCGGAGAAAATTATGCTATCAAGTCTCTTGAAATAATGAAGAAGCAATCACCTGAATAACTATTGGAAATTTATACTCATATTTAGACGAGGGATGAGCTTTGTTTGTACTGTTAAATCAAGAGGAGAAATGCTATGAATGTTTTTGTTCTACGACGGATGAATTTTTGTCAAAAAGAATGATAAGTGAAGACGCTGACGATATGGTAGGAGTTAACACAGAATGAAACTACAGCATCTAGATACATATTATGTGGATGCAATATTCCTGGTATATGCCAGCTAGTTTTAAAGCATGCATTGTAATTTTGCTGAATATAAAACCACATATCCCAAGGACATATACACATTATATAAACAATTATACATATAATGATTTATATGTATCACAAATATGCGCTAAATTTACCTTGATGAAAATTACCTAATAAAAACATTTAAAATTTCCATAAGTAAAAATATGAACAAAATGTTTTAATTCACAGCTCAGTTTCCAGGACTATGTAAAGCGATCATATTTTCAGCATAATTTATTTAAATTAAGCTGAGACACGTTACATAACACGACTATGTTTTCACACATACATAACTTATTCTACAGGGTGTCCCAAAAGTAACTGACCCTTTTGATTTGCTAATAAACCGAAAACTATTAACGCTAGGAAATTGAAACTTGTTTTATTCGAAAGAAAAACCTTTTTATGGTACAATAGGATACTTGGTATCTTATTTACGAACCAGCTTGACATTTGATTTTTGCTCCATTGCAAACCCTTAATTTTCATCATGTCTCCATACAGCAAAGAAGAAAGATTCGATACACCGATTTAATTGTGTTCTTCGAAGGACTGGTTGTTGTTCTGAAATAATTTCTGTAATCACGTTGCACTTCTGTTGTTGACATTGTCCGTGTGTAGATTTGCAAGATTCTCATTCTTTCTTTTTTGCTGTATGGAGACATGATGAAAATTAAGGGTTTGCAATGGAGCAAAAATCAAATGTCAAGCTGGTTCGTAAATAGGATACCAAGTATTCTATTGTGCCATAAAAAGGTTTTTGTTTCGAATAAAACAAGTTTCAATATCCTAGCGTTAATAGTTTTCGGTTTATTAGCAAATCAAAAGAGTCAGTTACTTCTGGGACACCCTGTACCTACAAAATATGTCGCTAACACATCTTGCATTTTTAGCCCATAGATTAAGCATAATCAATGTTAAAGGACTCTCCATTCATGAACACAGAGTTAACAAACTTCATATCAAGTAATAAAAACAGCTGAAACGACCCGTTCTAAACGTTGTGAACCACATGAATTCAATAGAATATACATCTAAAAGGACACAGTACAAACGCACATTGAAGACTTGGTACATATTACAGTGGAGATTCAGTACAAAGTACATTAGAAATTTAGTGCAGAGTACATTAGAGATTTAGTACAAAGTACATTAGAGATTTAGTGGAAAGTACGTTAGAGATTTGGTACAAATTACAGTAGAGATTTAGTACTAAGCTGATTGGAGACAAGATCGCGTGCAACACCCGCCTGGAGGCGAGGGACAACTTGCAGTCTGCTGAGACCGTGGCACTTCCGCTGCTGGCCGTGCACAGGGTCTACTTTAAAACAACCTTTCCCTGCACGTAAATTCTAAATTTACTCTCGAGCTTCATCATCCCACGCATCGGCAGTTTGTGGAATGTTGTCGAACCAACCGCAATGTCAAATTCTACCTTCCCATCCTAGTCTATTTACAGCGTGTTCAATGTTGTCAGCTCTCAGTACAAGCACAATTTAAAATTCCTAGTTCCGGTTTGGTACAGGGAAGTGAATTGGTTTTTGAGAGACTGCAGCGAAGGCACGTTCCGCTTCCCCACAAATGACGTCATTGTTATCGATTTGTGACGTCAACGAAAGCGTGGTCGCTGGGAGGTGGCGGAGGTGTGTGGTTGAGAGAAGGTGGATGGGTGATCAGTACGGCGACGATGGATTTGGGTGGAGTCCTGTTCTTGGATGTATCAGTGCTTGTTTATGTTGTCAGTGTGTTTATAAAATTTTATTACGGTTTTGTGGAATTTTTTCACTAGTTTCGCAGCGATAAGGAATACAATAATTTTTCTCTCGAACCTAGTATGATATTTAACCGGAACATGCGTGTGATAGGTATTACATGCCCCTATTCATCAAGATACCTATAAAGAAAGTCTCTATAAAGCGTTTTGTTTCATTAGCGAAATGATAGAATTTTTTAATACAGCAGAAGTAAAGCATTGTTACTTCTACTATATTAAAAGGATTGTTACCGATTTATAACAAATTGAGATCAAGCAGTACATACGAATGATGCAACTGCAGGCTTGTAGTGATTCGTAAAGAATAAATATACGGCGATTCTTACTCAGTATAAACGTTTGGAGCTTACAAAACTCTTGTCTTCATTCACGGTGTTTCTGTAGCCTGTCAAGCGCTTAGTCTACATGCATTATCGGGCCTGGAACGGCTTTATCAATAAATAACGGCAAAACTATTAATTTCTGCGGTATTTCTGAAATTCTGATGAGTCAGTAAAAACCTTGAAGGTTTCAAGAATATCCGATAAGTTTCCAATTTTTTTCATGAAAGTGGTGAAACAAAGTTTCTAAAAAGCAAGTCATTTCTCTTAAAGATACAAGTAACTTTCACTCTTTAACGCTCGAAATATTTATAAGATGAGAAAAGATTAGTGTATACATTATCCCAACCCAGAAGACTTAAGAAAACATTAGTAACACGAATTTTCACAACAAAATCTATTAACGTATAATATATTTTATAAATTGTATGTATTATGTATAAGTATGTATCATATTATCTGCAAAAACATACTTATAACATTTCAGTGGTTTTGACAATTAATAAGAAATGTTTTAATATGTGTAATTTACTGAAACATGGATTTCGCTGTAGGGAAAGTGATGAATTCAAAGCAAGTGATGTATTTGTTGACATTACATGGCAAGTGATCCATGACACATATAATGCGTTATTTTTATTTTTTATTTTGCATACAAATGTCATGATAGCATTAGACTACTTCTTGAATTCGATTCTTGTTCGTAGGAGGAGAATGAAAACATGAATATTGGATATAATTTTTTATATGTAGTATTTATGGTTTTTAATTAGCTGCGCCGAATAGTCGTAATTAATGCCTGTATCTATTAAGAACTATTTACAATGTTTATGACAATATACAGCTGAAGATCACGTATGAGGTCTCATGATTTCATCCTGAAGAATTGAAACTGGAAAGGAAGATGCTGAGACCGGAAGTGCAGTATTTGTTGTCCTGTCTACGTTATTGTTTTCTTCAAGCCATGCATGGTCGTACTACTATAACTCTAAACCAGTCTCAAGTATATTAATGTATATTGAAAGATACTTTGGAATAATTTTTCATGGTATAAATATTCAGTATTATATATAATGTTTACAATTAATTTATGAAAAAAATGTTCTAAAATTGGTAGAAAAATACCGATCGCCATATATGGTGGTATCTTGCATCTATCCGCAGTGAATGAATAACTGTCACATGTACCCATCTCTCAAACAATGCTCTAGAGACAAGACTTTGACACTCTCTGAAAGAATAACAAATTCTCAAGCATCAATTTGAAATAAATGTCAATTATTTTAGCATGAGAAGAATACGTATAAATTACAGACCAAAGGACTACGAGCAACTGTATGACGTGAACACGCGTCATGTAGCGTTGCTGGGTTTGGTGGAGTAGGAGTAGACGACAGCCTTCAGTTGGTAGTTGTCGAGTAAGGCCTTTGGAGCTCAGTTAAAACAGTGCCCTCATAGCTACAGGACGTGCGTTAACATAGCTCCTGAAGGTGTGTGTGCGCTGCATCTTTTACCTTCGTATTAAGAGTAACATTTCGTTGTTCACAGTGCTGTATGTTGCTGTTGCTTTTAATGTGGAAATATTCATTAGTGCTATGTATGCGGTATTGATATTTAAATACTATAAGGTAATTTTTCATAAATTTTGGTTCTTAGAGAACTCCCATTTTGGTATTATCTAATTTCTTTGGTTCGATGTGGAATTTTTCTTTCAAGTTCAATGAATGTACTATTTATGTTAATTGCTATTTTTATTTTGTACCTTATTATTTTCGACGATTTTTCTGTGCCTGTGAGTAGTGATGAAAATAGAAAAAGTCAGACTGTGGTGGGCAAAAGTGTACAGAGTGCAACTCTAATCCAAAAGCAGAAAGTGTTCCACAATGGATAATAGTAATAAAATATTTCTGTTTTCGACTCGACGTTGTACCACAATTTCGAGTTGGTTACAGATTTTTTCTTCTTGCGCAAATATCACTTCAGAAAAGTATCATTAATACGCCAGTAGTTGTATGGAAACTTGTTCGTTCACCGATGAATATTGTACAAATCTGGTTAATTTAACCAGATTTTTGCGGTATGGTATTAATGTCGCAGTATTTTATTTTTTTAGCTGAAAATAAGTTACATATTTCGTAACTGAGAATTAGGTACAAAATGATCGAGTTGACAGCAATGAATGATTACTAAACATAGGAACTGATGAGCTGAAATTTGTATTGACCTTTAAGTTCTGAATCAATTGAACATGATGTATGAACGTAAAAAATATATACCTGCATGAAAATGAATTCTTCATGTGCTTCTTAATTTTTACAAATGCTACTAGCAACTAATTTTGTAGGACATCCCTTTAGAAGTTCAAACGTATTCTAAACGTATTTTGGCATTTTAAATGATTCATTGCTTTTTAATTCATCTATCAAAGCGTTGGAAAATTTCTTCATTCGCCTACTGAGCGAAAAGTGATGAATAGAGCAGAATTTTTTCAGAACACTTATTGTAGGGCTCATTTATTTTGAAGAGACGTTTTTGCATCATTGTGTAGAGTTTCAAGTCCATATCTCAAGGTGAGATGCGTCCGTGGTGCACCTGTTAAAGTGGTTTAGTTAGGAAAAACTCCACGGATCTCGGACGAAGTATTTCGATAAAATTTCGAAAATTTGCTGCTTATCGTTCGTAACCTTTTAATTTTTATTCTTAATACGGCAGTTTAATGCAGTTTTAGTTATGTTCTGATTTGATGTTTTGGTTTAGCATCTAGATATGATTTTTGGAATCTAACATCTCACAGCGTTCATATTCAATGACTTTCATAAACCATTGAAAAAATTTGCCGTTCGTGACGTGATATTCCAGTGAGTTGCCCTTCCTGCCACGAAGCATAAGCTCTGAATGTTGGATCCTGTTTGTCGACTAATGTTGCATCCGTTCGTGCCTGATGCTGCAGCCGCATCTATTCAATATCATTTCCTTCCGCTGCTGCAGCTTCCTTCCTGCAGCTGTAGTTGCTTTTATGAGTCACCTTCGTACTTCTATGAACGCTAAAATACTCGAGTTTACATAGGTTACAGTCAAATGCTTATTGACCGTTATATAGGGATCAAATTATGTGATAAGTATTCCGGTAAATTTTGCCATTCCGAGCTTTCAGAATATCACTCTGTCATGGGATCAGAACTGCATTGATTTAATATGTCTAGTCTAACAACAGTTACCCACAAGCTTGTTTTATTTTGACTTTCTGAGGTAGTGAGCACATTGATCTAATAGATGTCTGTGCTATAACAGAGGTTTGAGGACATCGGTGCCGGTGTGTGTTCACATGTGAATCAAGTGTTCGTACAAGTCATTACCTGCGCATCATATGTATGAGAGATACCAGGGTAGTATTAGGAAGAGTATTGCGTATTATTGTGTCCACAGCCAGCACACCAGTGTGGCGAGAGTGTGAATGATGTGCGTACTGTGTTAGAAATGATCACTAGTTGTACAGCAATTGTATGCGAGGCATCAGTGTAGAGTTTGTATGAGAGGCGTGAGTGCAGTGTTTGCATGAGAAACATCAGTGTAGAGTTTGTATGAGAGGCGTGAGTGCAGTGGTGGTGGTTCGAGCTGCTCCTTGTTAGGTTTGTCAGGCCAAACTTGGTCCCTGCAGCCACAATAGGGGCACTGCTACCCCCACTAAAGGAGTGAGGGCGGTTCATCTCGAGCCGATGAATGGCTAGGTGTGCGTGACGCCTTGCGTGCTTCCAGCTTCCCAGTGCCCGCTCTCAACTCAGTTACATTTTTCTTACCACAACTCAGCGAACTACGTGCTTGATGTATAACATGCTGGAATTTAACTTCCATTCAAGTTTATTGAAGACAGTATTATATTCTGCTCTGTTGGCATCATGCTCGGTAGTTACGTAATTCATGCCAACGACCGTTAGAAGTTTTCAGTGCGTGTAGCATTGTTTTGTACTAGGTGACTTAGAGTGCGTATTGGAGTGGTGTGTTGCACCGCTGTAAGTCCTGCAGTGGTGCTGACGTCATCAATGAGAGAGTGGGTGTTGCGAATGGGAAGAGAGGAAGGGGAACGGTTGAGGGTGCTCAAAGTTAAGGAGGATCTGCGTCCGCGAGTTGACATTTACCGGTCGTGAAGCTGTGCCGTGCATTTGAGCTCTTTTTCACGCCACATTCTCCTCGCCAATGAAACCAGCGACATTAAATAAAATTTTGTCTTCGTCAGCAAGCGTCCTCGTATCTGGGAGTGTAGAATAGAATAGAATAGAATGAGGCTATAGGAACGAACCTTCTGGCCCATTCTTGGGTCGAATAATTACTTCGATAATTATTCGGTTGTTTTACCCAAGTCCCATGCCGTATTTCTAGCCGCGTCAACCATGTCGGCAGCGGGATGCGAACCCGGGTCTTTCCGCTCGCAAGCAGATTCGCTCACCAGTCGACCAAGCTGGTGGTAACCATTAGTTTCACTAATGGTTATGTTAGTGATGCTCTTGGGATATTTGTGTCATTTTCAATGTACTTCACATCGTGTTGCAGATTGTGTTTTCATTCCATGGAAGATTTAGGTGAATCTTGTCAGCGTGTTCCGTGTTTTCGTTCATTTATATAGCCCTAGGTGATGCTGGAAGCTGAACGGTATAATTTTGTCGTGTTTACTGTTCATGATCGCTTTAAATTGGCTTGAATTTACATCATATTTCCCGTTTTAAGCTCACCTCGTAATTCACTGTTATTTATGCTATTTTTTCATTCGATAGAATATTTTATATGGTTCAAAAGCATTTAAAACATGTTTCATTCCATTCACTGCGACCTAAAAGGCGTTGAAGTTTATTCGTGTTTATGAATGTTGAAGCCGGCATGTTCATTGTGAAGTAGCTACACTGCAAGCTCTTCTCATATCAGCTCGCTCTGATAAGCCACTTTTCACTATCAGTAGTTTCATACTGTGACAGAAGTTGTATGCTCTTGCGTGGTATAACTTTAGCATATTTGTGCGAGATTTCGTGTGTCGAAGGCCAGAAATTTGTTTAGAAGTTCAGGAAGTTACTTGAAGCCCATTTTGTATTGGCAATTCCTGTTAATGGCCTGGTCTCGAAGAAAGGAACAAAAGGAGCATTTTTCCCAGCACGGCATGTACCTGTTGCTTGGTATGCTGGGACTGCCTTGGGCTACACAGCGCGTCTCACACCTTCAGATTTGCCGGCCATCTGCTGCTCACGCGCTCGTTAACGCATTCTTTTTCCAAAATTTACTGTCGTACCCGTTTTGTTTTTATAATTTTAATTATATTTAGTTCAGTATGTTTTCAATTATGCTGAATTACCTCTTGAATAAATAAACTAGGGTAAAATACGTCAAGTCCCGCCGTAGTTCTGCAACTACTCTTTTTGTCCTAGTCTCGAAGTTAATTTTTTTTACGATGAGCGATTTTTACTTAGTACGTATTTAATCGTGTTTGTGAATCAAGTATTTCTATAAACGCACACACAATCATCTTCAGCATGTTGGAACATTTCTGCTTCACTGTAGACTATTCCACGAAGAAAAGCAGGCATTTTCCTGCAGACGCCAACTTCTTGTTGTCCGGCATCTTTTTCATTACGGTTAATTTACGTGAACTTACGTCGCAGTGTTTCGGCAGCCGTGCCCTCCAGTGGTTTGTCATCCTCTGCTCAGCTTCCACTCCTTCCTCTGTGGCCTGCTTTTTTCTTTCTTTTCATGCTGTGTTTTTGGGTTTGCTTTTCTTGGTAGCCTCTGAGCTCGCCTCAGGCTCATGGAATCACGCTCGCGAGAAGACGTCCTCTCGGCTTAAACATCTTTCATCTCACTTGTTTGGCCTGTTTTTATGATCTTCCATCTCTTCTTTGTGTCCTAAGCATGTAGAATAAGCAACGGAAAAAAATACATCTTTAGTAATTGAGATTCGAGCAGTGAGAATAAAAGGCACGACCTTAGTTTTAATTGTTTCAAGAATAGCGAATGAAGAAATAGGTCTTTACTTCGAAATGAGATCATTCAAATTTTAGAACTAATGAATAAAAGATTTTCTCCATGTTCTTTAGAATGAGAGAACTAAGATTGTTCTTATGCGTTCTAATTTGTATCCATCAAAATAGAAACAAGCTTTAGTTTAAAAGTAACTTCTAAACTCAACTGGTACCGTGCAAGTAGTCATAAATAAACTTTTAGAAAATGATTCGTTTCCATTGCTAAATCTTAAGACTCCTTTTGTGTTTGGTATTCGGTTTTTATGTTGATGGATTTCATTAAGGTCTTTTGTTCATCTTTCCACCTATCTTCTTCATTACGTTTTCAGTTTAAGTGCTTCTTTACGCATTAAAATAGATTTTGCTTTTTTCCGTTTTGTATTCCGTCTATGCTTAAGATTTAGTATAAAATTTTAGCATGGCCAAATCAGCTTCAGACTCAATACTCTGAGCGCTTCCAAACCATTATTTTCGCTCTGGATGGATTTCTTAGGATGCTTACACCTGTAAAACAGCTTGAAGAGCAGTGCATTGGTGTGCTGTCTTGCTTGTACCGTGAACGGTCAGTGCAGCAGCAGAGAACTCTCCGAGATGCGCACTCCTGCACCGGATGCTGGTCATTAAATCCCCCACTCTTCTCCCCACCCTCCCCTGGATGCCCAGCATACCCTCTCCCTCACCTGCCCTGGTCGCTACCCGCCGTTCCTCTTATTTTACTCAGCCATACCTCGTCTTTTGCCTGTAATCCGTCATCTTTTATACTAAGCTTCGTTTTACTTTTGTCATGCCTAGTAATTTCCTGTATGAATTTCGTTGTTCGTCGTACCTCTACCATCTTTTTTCCTCGCATATTGAAAATGACTTCAAGCTTATATTTTTTTTCATGAATGGGTTTTTACCAACCTCATCACGGTAAAGATTGCTATGTCATGTGACGATATCGTTTTACCACACTTCATTTGATTACATGCCGGGTATCAGCTTATTGTTTTCTGTTTTACACTTTTTATGGCTTTATGAACAATATAATTTTTTTGGGCAAACCATTTCCTTTCGGTTTGCCTTTATTTGTCATAATGTTCGAACATCGGAAAGATCTCAGCGTTAACTAGGATCCATTTATTTGTTTGTTTTTCCGAAGTATTACTTTCCGATGCGTAGTTTATTAGATGCTTGGTTTCAAAGCTCATTCTTTTTCCTTTGATCACCAAAAGAATGTTTTAGTTTTTGTAGAGTATCTACAAATATTTAGGTGTCTCCTATTTGCTCATTGCTGTTTTTTATTTCTAACTTTTTATTGTGTTCTCTCTTTGCTTCATTTTATTTGTCTAAAGATCCGTATAATTATTACGTAGGAACAGCTGTTCAATTATTTTGATGTTGCTTTAGCGTAGTGTCTAATGACTGATACCTAAATGAACTCTGCCATGTTACAAGTATTCAAATGTACTTTATAATAATGTTTTCATATACATGGTGTTTTTTTCGCTGGTTTTCATTAGGAGTCACAACGAACATTGTTAGTACTATTCGCTCCAAAGCTTCTTCGTTCCTTATTTTCTTTGGTTAGTGCATGTGCTGTGTTTCTGGACCGGAGTTTCACCCAAGGAAGTCGCCCGGGTTCTCGCGTCGGCGATCTCTTGTATCAAGTTCCTGGAGCCTTTGTGGCCGGCATCCTGTCTGTCTGTCCGTGCGCCCGCCCGTACTGCTCCTCTTACTTGCGCGCGAGCGCTCGGCTGTGACGAGTCCTCTCAAATCGAAAAGCTCGACTTGGAACCTTCGATACGTTTCCAAATGTATAAATATCGTCAGCTTGCTGCGCTTAATTCAATGTTCAGCTCTCAGCTTCAATTAAACCGACTCTTTCGTTTAATATTTTGTCGTTTCGATGATGCGATCAATTGTTTCTTTTTTGTAAAATTTTCATGCAGATTATATCTACATGCGTGTTGGAGGAGGGATGTTTTGTGGATTATTCCAACTGTGTTTTGGTAAAAATCTACATTAATTCGCTTTTTTGAAGGTTAATTCCATATTCTTATTCCATTTTATTTTACGAGGAAAAAATGTTGTTTTGCATGGCGAATTTTAGATCGTGCTGCCTCTGTAAGCAAGTAACTATGTATGTATATGGTATTACGAAGGTAAAACTAACATCACGGTATTAGTTTTCGCTTCTCTGTTTTATTATTTAGTTCAAGTTTCCTGCACGCCATTAATGACATATTTCTTTTGTGTGCAGGTTGCAAGTCTCCGTAGTAGTGTCCGTCGTGAGCCCCTCTGTAGAGTATGAAGGTACCACCCCTGAACTTGACGCCTGATATGAATAGGGTCGGCATGTCGCTGCCTTTCAGTCCGGAGTTTCTCTGGAGGTCTTACCCCAGCATGGCCTTCTCCCAGTCCGCGTCCGCTGCTGCTGCTCCGCCTTCTCCTCTTGAAGTCAAGTCACAGCTCGACATGAAAACTCTCCCTAGTCATCTCAGTAAGTGTAAAGCCCAGGCGTAGTTTGCCTTGTTATTGTATTGCACTGTTTGTGCCTTCAAAACTTGGCTTTCTGTTTACCTTATTCGGTAAAATTTGTAGTTTTTTGGGTTTCAATAAAAAATAGTAACGTACCGTAGATAAACTGAATTTTTTGCCTTTTAATCTGTAGGAAAAATTGTGTAGAAATACTGAAGTTTTGTATGTTACCTAGTTTTTTAAACACATTCGTCATTTTCAGTATAATGAGCTTTGTTAATTGTTGGATCGTTGAAACATTAATTTCTCAACTAATTACTGAGTGAATACATTCTTTTACCTACTCTGTGTATTTATTTAGGGATTCTGTTTTGCAAGCTATTACTGAATTTTTCTCACCATACCAAATATTTTTTACCATAATTTTCAATTAGAAATATGTATTGGAGACCGTACTAGAGTAATTTGTTTCTTCATCTCCGAGTACGTACTATTTTTACTGTAGAACAAGAACTTAAGACGTTACTTTTAGTGGATTGTCAATGACTATCAGGATTCCAATACACGGTGGAGTAATGTTAGTGTTCTTCATCACAGGTTTAGACCCACGTGGTTGGTCTCGAGATGATGTCACTCTCTTCTTACGCTGGGTCGAGAGAGAATATGACCTGCCGACCATCGACACTTCGAAGTTCTGCATGAATGGTGAGTTTCAAATTAACGGGATTCTTTGGTTTTGTCTATAATATATTTCGTGTTGAATTTTACCCCTCCTATGCCCTCGGATCCATCACTGAAATATTTTTCGTTGTAAACGTGTTTTAAATGAGAGAGATCGGTCTAGCATCTGAAATAAAAATCGCAAGAAGTTAAACTGTATTTGACCTGAGTTTCATAATTCATCAGTTGTGGAATTGTTTGAAAATATATTTTTAGAAAAAGAAAATACTTCCATTATGAACATGTTTTAAATCAGATTTTTTTGTTTCAGGTAAAGCTCTAATGATGCTGAACAAGGCAGATTTATGTGAGCGTGCTCCTGAAGTTGGAGACATCGTGCACAACACACTTCAGCAAATCTTGAGCCAGTCTACTCATGTGCCTCCCTCGCCTCTGACCCCTCATCACCCTATGCTCTCCCCTTCACCTCTCACCACTTCAACAGCCGCAGCCACCTCTCAAACTTGGTCACTAATGCCTCCTGAGTTCCATAACTTGAGTCATCTGCTGCAGCAAAACAGTTCGGTGACGCTAAGCCCCGCCCATTCGGAGCAGAGTGGCGGGTCCCCGCGACATCCTGACAACGCATCCACTACGTCAAACGGATCTGCACCAGGCTACCCACACTCAGGCAGCCAATCTGATTCTGAGGACTCCACACGAGATGCATCTTCCCCTCAGAGATCACCTGTACCAGCACAGCCTCCGTCGCAGCCTAACTTTACCACCGTTCATGCGTTGGCTTCCTTCAAACAAATCACCGACTACCAGCAGAGGGTTCAAGCTGCTGCAGCTGCTGCTGCCGCTGCCGCTGCTCACAACAAACACCAAGAGGAAGCACACCACAAGCATCACCTGCAACAAGCGCTTCAATTGCAGCATCAACAGCAGCAACAACAATCCCAGCAAAGTTCATCACAGTTGCACCATCATGTATCCCACCAGAGCTCACCTCATACCCAAATCAAGTCGCGATCATCGCCGCCTCTCAACTCGACCATGGCTTCCAGCATGCCAGCTGCACCCCAGCAAGCATCGCAGAGTCCGGACGAGCCTGTCGAGCCTGGAACAAACGGGCGGCTTTTGTGGGACTTTCTCCAGCAGTTGCTCAATGACAGAGACTCTCGGTACTCGAGATACATTGCATGGAAAGACCCTAACACCGGTGTGTTCAAGATAGTAGATCCTCCTGGTCTTGCTCGTCTGTGGGGCATTCAGAAAAATCATTTGAGTATGAATTACGACAAAATGTCGCGCGCTTTAAGGTACTATTACCGAGTTAATATCCTTCGCAAGGTGCAAGGAGAACGACATTGCTACCAGTTCTTACGGAATCCTTCTGAACTTAGGAATATTAAGAATATCAGCTCTCTGAAAATCGCATCAAATATCCCAACGCAGTCACCCCAACGGCAACAACATCAGCAACAACCACAGCAGCAGCAACAACAACAAATGCAGTCTTTGCAATTGCCTCATCAGCAACCTCTTCACATGCAACAATCACTGATCTCATCTCAAATGGTAACGGAAAGACCATGTATAGAGGAAGATGAAGGCCCCACCGATCTGTCCATGTCTAGCTTACATCATCATCATCATAACATAAGTCGCCATTCGCCCCAAGAAATGCATTCTCACCACGTTGATTCTCCTCAGGATATGAGTGTTGATCCTCATTTTGTCAAAGAAGAAGAGGAAGAGGGTCCCATTTCTGTTGATTATGAATAGAAACGTAGGCGTGTGTGTTAGTGTTTGTACGTTTTTTTGTGAGTATCTTTCTTTGATTCGACATTTTCGAAATTGGGTTGAAGAGCTGGATTAGCTCAAATTTACGATTTTGAGCTTCATCCATGTAAGTGACAATAGCAAGCATCCATGAGTTTTTGGGAAAACAGTTAACATACAAATTTCTTCCAGCACATTAGTATTGAAAGCTATTAACCGTTATTTACTTTTGACTCATGTTGAGTTGTTTTGGCCCGTTCAGTTCTTTACTCCGTGGTTCCTGTGGTGGGTTGAGTTATTTGGGTGTACTTCGAGGTATATGGCCTGTCTGTGGAACCAAAATTGCTGTGATATCCAGAGTGTGTAAATAGTATCCCTCCCTTTTTCTAATTAGTTTTAGTGTAAGAAGTGACTACTAAACTTAAGATCTTAAGACTGTATTAATTTTTAAAGATGGACTCATTCTGTGCCTATTTTGTTGGCGATGAAATTAGCTTTCTTTTTAGTAGGGAGATTCGTCAATTCGCGTTGCATTATTATAGTATTAGTTTGTTCATTTGTTTAGCAACACCATAGATGAGAATGGTTCTGTGAATGTTATTTCTTTATTTTTTGTTACTTTGCACGGTGGCAAGTGTTTTTTCCTAGGCATTGTGCAATGGCACCAGGGGATTATTGTTCCTCACGTACGTGTATAAAATAATTTTATGTATAACTGCTCTTGGTTTATATGTATTTTCTTTGTACAAAACTCGCTGTATACAGAAAACAAATGTGTAACTTAGATTTAAAGTTCTTCTAACATTCTTTTATAACTTAACGGACTTTTACCATCAAGGTAGCACTCTATGTTCTCTTTAATGATT
The DNA here is from genome assembly GCA_006783055.1 of Trinorchestia longiramus. Lineage (NCBI taxonomy): Eukaryota > Metazoa > Arthropoda > Malacostraca > Amphipoda > Talitridae > Trinorchestia > Trinorchestia longiramus. The sequence continues at coordinate 38,659 of VCRD01003022.1, read as the reverse complement.
TACTTAAAGAGAAGAGTAGATAAGTGCAATTATTGCTTTTGACAGTGCTCTTAATGTCGTCTGGTTACTTCAAAACGTAACTGTCAGTCTCAAAACATTTGTTTACCAAACCAATTGCATATTCTACTATGTATTAGTGACCGTAACTCTGTTGAGGAAGTTTTGTGCGGTCAAGGGGTGCCAGCCTGTCAACTGGCCGCGCAATTTGCCTAGAATTGTGTAGCGTGTCGCTCTTGAGAGGCATTAATCAACTGCTTTTGTTCAAGGGATTGAAAGACATGTGTTTGTGTGAGGGTTCCGTTACTTTAGTCATTTGCGATTTTTCGAGTTGGGTAGCGTTCAAGTGTTGTCTTTGAATAAGCATGGTATCGTTTGTTCTAGGTATAATTTCAATTGTTGTGTTTGTAGAGAAGCATTGCGAGAACATTCCTCTTTCCTTTTGGTTTCTGAGTTAGAGCGTTTCATGGGCTTCGTGCGTTGTTATTTACACCCAAAAATAGAATAACTTGTTTTCAATCTTGGGATAGTATAATCTACCTCTTTTCCGTTATAATTTTATTGAAACTTTCTCGACTGTGAAGAAAATGAATTTTGCGTCTATTCTGAAATGTCAGACCTAGGGTCCAAAAATTTTTTGCCACCATTTCTGTTTTGATAGTTGTTTCTGCTATAACTTTCCCGTCTGTTACGTAGATGAATTTTAGGCATATTATTAAACGTCAAACCTAAGGTCCAAGAATTAAGTGTCCCTGTTTCTATTATAACAGGTCTAGATGAATTTTTTTGCCCCGCCTTTCATTTCACTGACTCATTTCGAAATCTTTTTTTCTAAATTTGTTGAGCGAACTTTTCTTTCATTTTGCTAATCAGCTTTCATATAAGAACCTGAATGTAAATCACCTTACTCTTCCTTAAATCTAATTTTAAGTCAATCTCATATTTTTGAAGGACTGATTAATTATCTTCTAATTTTAAGATATTTGTGATTCTGAGCACCATCGACTTCGGTGTTTAAAGCAAAATTAATTGATAATGTACAGTCTGTTCTCAAATAATTCCTTTTAGCTTATTACATTCACGTGTTTCCTCTTCACTTTCATGAAATCCATATATGTGTCCATTTGGCCTTTGTATAAATGTATTTATGAATAAACTCGTTTTATACAAATGATACGTACGGTTGTTCTCATTTTCCTATTGTAAGATGTTTAACAAAATTATGCTCATTTAAAACTTATTCCTATAATTATATTGAATAGGTAAAAATCCCACATTTTCAATGTATCGCTCTTGATGTGTCAATGTATCGCTTTTGATCAACTGTGATCAAGGATCACAAACTCTATCACTGAATGAAATTCTTGTTTTAAAAAGAAACGCTGGGAGAGCACTGAGGGAAACATACGATTGACTATCGAAGATAAGCTTTTCGTATAATCCAAACGACGCAGTCGGAACAGAAAGAATCAGCAAGCCGATCCCTAAAAAAGAATAACTCTGTTCGTGAACGATTCCAACAACTAAACCAAGTGTACGTACGGCGGAAATTACAAAAGTTCAAGGATTCATAAGTACAGAAAGTTTTCGATACCTTGGAAAAGGGGAAGAAAACAATTTAGAGGTTGACAATTTCACTACCGGAGAGCAATTTCAAAATCTATATCTCTATTATTAACTTTTTTGACCAGAACTAGGTTTAAGAATTCCACAATATTTAGTAAACATTAAAATTCACATCTGCAAATAATAATAACAAAATAAGATACCTGATACTAAAACTCCCGTTATTAGTTCAAACACTTTCTAATGATAAAAAATGAGCCTCAATTTCACGGGACGCCCTAATTATACAGTACTATACCGTCTCACAATTTCAATAAACCTAAAAAACCGAAATATACGTTCAGTAGTGCTTTCAACTAATTCCGAACCGAGTGAAGCCATCCAAGAGTGTCTCTTCTGTTCCAGGAGAGAAGCTGTTCTCTGCAACTCCTCAGGGATTATATCGTAGTCTATCAGTCTCTACGACAGGTTGAATTCCGTTTCGGAACTGTGAAAACCAAATATCAAGCATAGACTGCAAGTTCATCGTCCGTCCATAAAATTTTTAGCATGCTAATTCGTTTCGCCCAAATAAAAATTCGATTGTTTTCTTTCTAGTACGTTTACCAATATACGTTTTGAATGTTAGTTTCCTTTAACTTAGCAATATTGGCCAATCTTGCTCCACCGACGAACCTGTAGAGTAAGGTCACTATCGTATTGCAAAGCGACGTTAGTTCATTTACTTCTGTTTATTTTTCTAATCGTACTTAGATAGAGCATTTTTTAAGTAGGGAGAAATAACTACCGTCAGATAGCTTTGATGAATTGGCTTTGCACTCAATGATAGTAAATTAACGTAAACCATTTCACTAATTTCCAGGCCTCAGTTCATTCACTCAGCTTGACAAAACAATGTCATTTAATATCTTTAACGAGACGAGACAATTAAATGCCCATAATTTACGTGCGCTGGTTTTTCACCTCTTCACGGCCTAAACAGTAAATAACATAAAAAACACTTAGATTACAAACTTCACTGCTGAGTAATTTTTAATCTTGCACTTCATTTCACTTTATTTTAGGATCCGAAATACATAGAGTCCTTCAAAGCACAACTTGTTTAGCATTTAAAAATAAGACAGAAAAAATGTCCCCAATTGTTTCCTTAAATACTTCAGGTCCACTGCAAACTGGAAGTTAAACTGTCATCAAAGAGGTTATTTTGCAAGTAAAAAAGTAGAAACAACTTATGCTAGAAACGAGAAGGGATGAGAATTGCCAGGTGTAGTCTGACAAGCAACACTCCCGCACACCTCAGTGGACAACTGGCTTCCCTGAGTCCGTGACCCGTAAGCACGTCGGCAGTACTCAAATAAAAGAGATCAGGGCACACGATATTTCCATACTTCTTTGAAGAATTTGATTGTCTTCAAAAATTGATGTGAGTGAGGGACATTGATTGACCCCGATAAAAATTTCTCGCCTAAAGAATGGGATAAACTGCCCAGATGAATCATATTAGTTTTCATTGCAGATAAGAATTGGCATCAAAGATATTGAAGTTCGATCCTTAATGACCGCCATCTGTGTTCCGAAAATAAAATTTGGTATTATGAAATAGTGTCCAATAACTTTAAAACTTCATTGAACCTACTGTAAAACAAAATTTCAAACTACACCTTAGAAAATCCCTTCCAGTGAAAAAATCGTTAAATAACTATGGCTAGCCATTTGTCTAATATAAAAAATTTCAAGATTGTTCTCAACGATGTGATCAATCAAGGCTGATGTGTTACGGAAACTAAAATTATTATAAATATTACACAGAAATTCGATCCACATAAATAAATCATCAACTATTGTATCATCAAACTCATCTATTCATCGTTTGTGTTCGGTTGCTGTTACTAAGAAACTTCGTCAAACATTGCACAAGCTCGTGAGTAATTTACTGTGCTGTTTAAAAACTTTGACCACTGTCTGGAGGAGCTTCATTTTCGTCAAGCAGAGCAGTGATTTTAATGTTCTGTAATACACGCTAACTGAACAGTTAGTTAGAAGCTCTACTACCAGCAATTATCTACCCTCAAATAATTAACCAGTCTGGAACCCAAAAGATTCTCTGTGGTATTAATATATCACAAAACTATAGAGTTTCAGAAATAAAAACAGCTTTCTTTGAATAAATCGTAACGAAAGTTTATAAGAACTAACAGTCTTTAAGAAGAAATCTGAAATTTTGACGTAATCGTAGTATTACATGTATCAAGTTTTGAACACGAAGAACACGAAGCAACTCAAAAATTCGCAAGTTTTGAGTGCAGCCTGAGCGGATTTGAAGACTCTGGAGCAGGTCCCAGTAAACTACTTGTACTACGCTTGCACAAAGAATTTAAGACTTTCCAGTGCTGATTTGGTTACAAGATCGAACAAATCACACATAACTACGACAAAAAGTTAAAAAAAAGTTAAAAATTGAATTAAATTAGCATCATTTCTAGAAGGTATGATACCTCATCCCAGTACATAATGTATCTTAAATTACTATAACTTTGAAACATTTACATTGAATTTACTCAAGAATGCACAAACCCAAATATTCAGTTAACAGTCTACTAAAAACAAACGACAAAAATTCGTCGTTTAAGGAAAAACCCAACTGCTGTTGAACCAGAAATTAGAATTTTTCTATTCTTCAATCAGAACCTACATCCAGCCATGAATTAACGTTATTTGTAAATGTTTAATGACATTATTTTTTTAGAAAAGTGAAACTAGATATCAATGTTTTTATTGAATTAAAAAATGACCATTATTTCGATCGATTCTGAGTAATGATGAAAGAACACACGAGTAAAAGCATCTAAAATTAAATGATCTCTTAGAGGTAGTTGAGATCAGGACATCAACCGTCTGTTCTAAGTAAAATAATTACTCAATATAAAATATGAACATGTGTCAAAATTTGTGAAACTAAAGTCATATTCCACATTTAGCACGATTTTGTCGAGAATCATAGAAATAGAACCGTAGTCACATTTAGAGTGGAAAGCTCCTGTGACTTGCTGCACAGGGACTACTAAGCAGCTGTACCTACTGCGGACCATGTATCAAACGAAGGTAAAGAACCGCATTAGTGGGCACAGCAAAAATACGTCAGAATTAGTATGCAAGTTTTTTCACAAAATTTTCAATGAATTAGTCATTCCTTACATTGAATGAAATCACCTTCTACTTGTTAAAATTGAATTTTTGTTGAATTCACCTTCGATGCTTTTCAGAATTCAGGGAATGACGCTAGGATCGCAAAAACAAAAGTACGTACTAAAATGCAAAAAAATCTTCAAGATACGATCTAGTTAATGTACAACAAATAAAAGACTACTTTCAAATAGAATGAAACAATGAAGATAAAACACGTTTAAAGGATGTTAGCTTGAGAATAATAATTAAGTTTGCTATGAAGTAGACGTATAATTTCCACAATTTTCTTTATATAAAACAAAACCATCTCTAACTGAGTTTATGAAAAAGAATTATTAATGAAATAATTAAAGAGTACCAACAAAAATATCAACCATAGAGCTCATCATTTTCATGTGAATTGGGTTCAAAAATTATTTTATTTTACATATATATATATATATATATGAAATATAAGTATATTATTACTCTAATCAGGAATACGACTTGAAGAAAGAGCTTAATTTTTTACATCTGGAGAACGAATGACGGAATGGTAAATACTCTTAGAGAATTGTTCTTTATAAAAACGATACCAATTTTAAACTTCCATTACAAGACATAACAAGGAAGATTATGTAACACAACTGACCATAAGCTCCAATATAGAGGGCAAGATGAAAGAGGCGATCACGGGAGTTTGAGCCAAAAGGATGACGGCTTGATCGATAGCAAATATAGCATACTTTTCTGAACGCATAAACCTTCAACAACAAGGCAAAACCGCCAAAGAAACAATTCATGTTTGTTTCGTAATCAAAATGAAGTAATTTTTTGAAGCAACACTGAAAATGTCCCAATTCAAAAAACTGTATCTACTAACAACTTCATCATTAATAAAAAAATTCAGACGGCTAATCTATAAATTTGGAGTAGAATGAAGTAGAATTAGCGTATCATCACCTTTACACTGGATTAATTAAAAGACCAGCGAGAAGTTTACGCTGTTGAAATACATATTTTATTAGTTCAAAATCCCAAATTTGTTGCTGTTATCGATCGAATACAAGCAGACTTCAAATGCACTAACAAAATACTGAACAAAGGGAAATTGTCCACACTTTGTCTTGAATTTGTTGCTTACTTTATAGCTTACTCAAGAGCTCTAGTTTAATAACAGCAGCGATCCCCAAAGCTAATATGACGGAATTTAAAAACGTCACTACATTCAAATAGATCCCTTCACTATTTGTTTGTACAATACATCTTCAAGCTAAACCTAATTTAGCTCTATGATTAGCTGTTGTAAAAAGAGAGCAATCATAGCTGTTCGAATCCTCAAATATTTTACCGTTGCGTATAACCATTAACTGAACCATTGTGGGTTTAACGAAACGACCAACGATTTTAGTACAGGAAATTTGACAAAAAAATTCTCTTTGCACGAAGATCATTGAATATTTTTTCACACGCCACAAAACGTCAGGGTTTGCACGTACGAGTACAGTGACTCTGGTCATTTCAGGACGTTTCTATGATCAGTTCTGGTCGACAAACATGCAAGAGAAATCATGCAAATCATGGGCCTACATTTTTTCAAGTAGTAGCTTTGTAATAATAACAATGCGTAAACCACACCCACCAAATTATAATAGACAATTACAGCTTAAGGATTCTCAAACAGTAATTTTTTGTGAGTTTTCCAAAGAAAGTTGAAACGTTTATAAAAATAGCAACCATAGCTGACATAACGAAGGGAACAACGTGCAACAAAAAAAATCAGTGCAATACAGTTGCAAGAATGCGGTTGTCACTTGATATCTGGTCGATGCAGTAAAATACATGCAGTATATGGGCCCACAAACCAAGGAATGATATCGAAATTTCTGGTCTAAAAGAAATAAAATTTTAAATGCTCGAAATCCGATGTTCTGTCCTATAAAATAGCAGAACGTACAGTAACTTCATTCTGGAGGTTTTAACTTTGGTTACCAATCAAATAGGCAGCAATGCTTTACTGATCGATGCTGAACTGCAGGAAGTGAGCTGAACTCGGCAGCTATTTCATTACTTCCATTTCTAAACGCAACACAAATTGGGAGACGTACGAATCCTTTCAACAAGGGTCTTCGTCTAATCTTTCAGTAAAAACGCACGGCAACTAAAAGAAAACATATGACAGCGTCCTAACTCATAAAATCTAAAATAAAAAGTAAAACTATAGTTAATATTTTGCACTTCAATCGTAAACGATCGTCCAGCAATCGTAAACGATCGTCCTCAAGTGTTGAAACTTACGATTGTGCCAATATTTTTTATATGATGTCTTAATCAGAATATTTATTTTTTAAATATTAAAAACAACCTGTTTCAACATTCACCATAAAATAATTTCTTAGCCTGAAGATACACTCAATAAAATTCATAAAACAAAACAAGTCTACCGATCACCCTCAATAAAGCTTAAATTTTTGCACTCAGGCATTCGACTCTTCCTTTAAATATGGTACTCGAAACCTGCAAACATTACGTTCTAGCTAATTATGGATCATTCTAGCATGGAATTCTAGTAACTTACTATGGAGCCAAGAGCCCGTTGCAGGACACCATTCATCCGAGAAATAACATTGACTGATTCAACTAATGTTAGAAGAAAAATACCAAGACCATAGAAACATAAATATGTGATAAACACGTGAAGTATTATAGACAAAATGACCATGTTGAAGGCCTGATTACGAACGCATTTATTTCAAAAAGTGACGTATCAAATACAGTGATTGCTCTCATCACTGCAGCTAAAGTGTGCAAGATGATAGGCTAGAATTATAAGAAACGTTGCAGTCACCAGCAATTGGGCCTACATACTACAGGCGAGAGATAGTTTAATGATTTAACAACCGCACGTGAGAATTAGCAGAGACTCATTTCGCGTGCTGTCCTGTGCGAAGTAAGGAGAATCGCTTATGCCGTTCTTTCAACGTGCAACTAACTATCCAGTCAAAATTTAATACTTCAGTCATGCGTGGTTCTAACTGATTTTAGAGCCGTGAATGTACGATTACTTCGATATGAAATAGAAAGTTCTACTTGGCGCTGTTGAAATATTTCCATCACTCAGTTCTCGGCACATTATTCGAATCGAGAACATCTTGAACGGCTTCAAACACTTTACATCCAACTTTCGACTGGATAGCTTTGTTTGGGAGACATTAAAATTATAGTTTAAATAGAAGGAGAAAGCTAAAGTGTGGTTTAGTCTGCGCAGTCCATGACGATGGTGTAGCCTTTGTCGAGGATGAGCCCGAAGCAAGTGTGGATAGTACGATGACGCGCAAGCCACTGAACCCTGTAGTTTGCGTTGGGGTTGTCAACTCGACTCAATATGCTGGACACCACATCCTCGTCCAACATTTCTGTAACAATAAAAGAAGTTGTATCCTCTATGTAATCATATATCATACTATAATTGAGCGTTATCGTTTCAAACAGTTACTTAATTTCAAAAACCATAAGTTTTGAAATAGAATTCCGTTCTCACAAAAAGTGTCTTAAGGATTATCGTATATTCATGTTGTGGCTTATATTTTTGGTATTCCAAGAATAAGAGACAAGCAGTAAAATTATAGCTCCAACATTCTAGTTATCCCAGTATCTAATAGAGATGTACTCGTGAAATTTTTTCAAAAGCCAATTACCATCATCACAAGTGATATTTCATTAGGTACTGAACAGGCTATATGAATTATTTTAGCAATCGTTATTCCCTGAAATACTCAATGTGGCTGGCATGTATTGCTCTACAATGGTCACTGATTATATCTGAGTATTTCAGGTGTATGTACGCTTCCACGCAAGTGCATACTCTAATTGCTGCCGCATGACAACCACATGTGGGTATTACCTTCTCATTACGTCTGCTTCAATCCTTTTGCTTTCACAATACTAAATTACGGGAAAAATAAATAAATCCCAAACGAACTTTTACTCTTAGAATTATCAAAATTACTCAAGGATAAATTATATTTAGAGGTGGCATCAATTAATAATGAGTCGATCTTCCCAGAGACTCCTTAAGCCCTCCATACCCCTAACACATGTCCAGCAGGTTACAGTATTCTGCAAGAGACTCCTGCTAGATGACTGTTGAAGCGAGAAAAGGAGGAAGTACTCGAGTTAGAAGAGTTTGTGACAGGTGTTGAGTAGTTGTTCGTTTGGCGTAGTCTTTGACTAGGTCTCGTATTGCAGCAATGAAGGGCTAACCTGACAGCCATCCCACGAAAACAAATGGCAAGTCCTTGAGATTAGGAAAACGTTCTTGAGTGATAAGATATTCTTATTAAGACATTCATAACTCGTGACCATACATGTAATGATAACATATTTTAAAACTCATGCTGGCAATGAAGGTTATTCTATGCATGTGCTAGTTTAATACAGTCCTCTCTCTATGAAAAGATTATCAGACTTGCAAGCCCATAATGTGAAGTAGATTTCTATTTAACCACATTCATGGCGGTGGTGAGCTTTATGCCTTACAAATTTTACATGCAATACGTATATTAATGATTCTTATTTTCCAATTTGAATTATTGTACTGCAGTCTATTTATAAATCACCAGAATTTACCAGAGTAAAAAAATCGTTGAACTTGAAAAAAGTGATATTTTCCTTTCTTATATACTCGTATCATCCATACATTCAAAAGTTTCGAATGAAACGGTGTTTTGCTTACTTCTTCATTCACACACTTGTACACATTATTTATTTTCATGGCTTCTGTGTGAAGAAAGACCGTAGAATTTTTCAATCTTTCCGTGAGAGCTTTATAATTTACAAGCAGATGACTAGTGACAACAATTATAATTTGTTGTCATTTTTTGAATAAACCAGTTTTCCATTTGTTTCGTAAATCCATTATTGAGAATTCTTTAAGTGAAAAGTGTGTTCTAGTCCCTTCAAGACGGTAAGGCCGCAATGCAGCACATTTCTTTGCCCCGATGTGGTGGTCGCTACGAATGAACAACAGAATCCTTTCATTCTTTACTCTATTTAATTCTCACAGAATTGCGCTCCGTACAATTAGTGAGCTGAGAGTAGATTTTCATTCCAATTAAATTCGCCCCAATAAACAGGGTTTCTCATTCATCACATGAAGCACAGGTTAGCAACACTGGGACGTCTGAAATCTTGTGCTCTATCATTTGAGTCCTCATATATGAAATAATAATGTTATATTACTTGCTCTTGCAGCCTTCATAATGAAATAATAATGTTATTTTATTTGCTCTTGCAGCCTTCATAAGCAAAGGCTCTTGCAGCCTTTACTTGTTCTTGCCTTTTTTCAAATCTTTCCATAGTATAACACCTGTTTAAACATCAAGCCTGTTTTCTCTAGTTTTAATGCAAGTTCTTTTCGTAGTTTTGTTCACAATTTTTCACGATTTATTCTTTTCTTGTGTACGATGATAAAATTAGCTAAACCTGTACTAGATTAATTTGAAAACCATTGATGATTTTTAATAAACATGACCTCTGCTTTTCATCAAAATCCCAATACTCTAAAAATGTGATTTGGTATTTTGATTATGGTAGCATTTACGAGTATACATTTATGAGCAAACCAAAGATATTTTTGAACACCTAAACTGCGTCTTAATAATGTGAACAGGCTACTGGCAACAGTAGTTTTAATAAGAGTACACTGATAAATAAGACTAAATCAACTAATTTATCATTTAGTAGTGATAAGATTAACACCTCAATGTATTAGAGACGATCTAAGTAAAATTTCCTTATGCATACACCTGACGACTTGCATGATCTAAGAAAAATATCTGTGCGGCGTTTCTATTATAATAACATTCGGACGAAAGATGTACAATCTATTAATATCTGTGGTGCCTCCGATTAAGCACAATTTGATCCAACAATTAAAAAATCATTTCTTCCAAGTGGCGTGATATGGCAGCGGAAGAACAATAATTCGAGACAAAGGTGGCACTCTGACTTCCTCGAAATATGTAGCTTTCCAAAGCATTATGATTTCAGAATTATGTAGCAAGTAGTAATTCCAATCAAATTGTGGTGAAATGCAAGTGATAAGCGAACTGCAACTCCTTTAAAGCCAGACCATAAGCAAATTATTCGTAGATTACACCCAGCAATACGCTGACGACGCACAATCGGTAATGCGTTGGCTCACCGTGGTCGTCTGAGTGGGTGAGGACTTGCACGTCATGCGTCCTGGCAAACTCCGTCATCTCCTCGGACACAGTACAGCAGTCGTCTACGTTGATCTGGAGTGTTGAGGGCTTCACCTGCCACAACAGAGATCGTGAGTGCTACTCTACTGAATAAATGAAATTCGTAGACATGTTGGACAATTTTAATATTGACAAGACCTTTAATATTGTTTTGATTACACTTTTTTGATCAGAAATACGTATTTAGATAGTGTAGGGGTTCTCCAGACTTAACGAAGAACAAGAAGAAGAAAAATAGTAGGATTTAGACGTATGAGAATGCTAAAAATGTTACGTTAAACGGTTTTTCTCGAGTTACATTCAAGAAAAAAATCAAAGCTCATTGTACATAGAAAACGATTGCAGTTGATGAAAGAAGTGTGAAAAAAATGATCATAATATTAAGAAACAACGAAAAAAATTCAAGTATGAATGTCATTAAAATTATGACTTCACAGTCTAAACACAAAGGAGAAAACCAGACCCACACCTGTTCTATTGAGTCATTTGAAGTGAAAGCAACTCAGGACAATTCCCGTGATCAGTTCAGAATAAGGTAAATAGCTCCACCGAAAGTGTACACAATATGCTCAGGAAAATTGTAAAATTGTAAATTTCTCATTTGATCATATCGATTTTAAATTTGACATTCACATGCCTCCACTAAATGAAACCAGATCGAAAAAATAAATTATTACATATTCTCTATCAAATTCGTGAAGAATGAATTTTACTTTTATGTTTTTGACAACAGCTCGCGTGTGCAAAATATTTTGTTCCAAAACGCTAACATAAACTGCAATAATTGAATTAAGATGAGTTCAAAACTCATAATACTAACAGTTATCAAGTTCATCAATTATCTCTGTAACTTTTTTTCAGAACAATTACATTTTGGAATTCAGATATAAATGAAAATTGTAATATATGAAGAAAGCGTCGATGAAAAATATCATCAGGAAAACAATCAACAGGGTAATGCTAAATGAGAAAAAATAAATCTGTCTTTCAATCCAGTACATTCATAACATATACATACATTAACATAAGGAAGTTTCATAGTGATTTTGAAAAAATGAAGACCGAGCCAAAACAAAAAATCAGGGATGAAAGAACAAGTCTCAATAGTTGTATGCTATAAAAATGACTTCTTTTCAGATCATACACACAAAATGAAACAGTTAAATCTTCCTATTAAACTGGAATAACCATTGTGATAAAAGTGGCCGAAAAAGGAAAATGATACAGATTTGACAGCGCTTACAAGTCACGAAGACAAGACGTACTGCAAACCCGGGACTACATCAAGCTTTACGGGGCTTCAGACAAGCAAAGGAATGTGGTATCTGCAATGATTAACAGAGGAACAGTTTTATCAATGTGTCTGTGAAATGTAAGCACTATCATTTGCTACCACATGCATCGGATTCACAAATGTCACACCGTTGGTGTCTCTGAGTACAACATGAACGACCTTGGCAAGCGCGTATTTTTATGTGATATGATACATAGAGCTACGTTTAGAATAAATATAACTCGCTAAATGTTGGTCATTACTAGTAATTGCGCAGCAAAGACGAGAAATCCTTGGCATCAAAACCTGCACCGGATAACACTGTCAGCTTCCCGTGTGTGATTTCTACGTCTAAACCCACATAAACAGTTATTGTCCTACTCTAACATCATATCACCTATGTTGAAAATTTTTATACAACTTATCAAAAAACATAAGTCCAGCTAGTAGTATTATGAGTTACTAATAATACTCATGCACCTCTCTCACTTCACTAGCATGTCTCACCATTCGAGATATTAATCGAAGAAATTCGAGACTTTTTACGAGCATGAAAAGTGCGAGAGTATCCGACCAGTGTGAATACTTTGAACCGCATGATTGTTTCCTAAAATGTATGAAATTCAAGAGGATGGCCATGAAGTGTTTGTTACAAACTTTTCAACCCAAGGCCACGCTCAAAACACATGTGGTGGAATCGTTTACTTCAAGTGGTGATACAAAGTGATAAGCACTGAGATTATGAATATTCCCTCTCACAATAATTACAACATTAATGACTTGCTAAATCAGGACCGCTTTATAGAAATGATAAGGAGGCTTCAATCCAAATCATTTTTAATTAAGTAAAGCGTTAAGAAACTAGGAAACCAGGGTAGAGAAGCCTCAGCGTTCAAAAAGATATTCGTGAATGTTTCCAGATACGAGAGATAGCGCCGTAGTATAAGAACAATTTATCTGAAATGTATGAAATACGCATATCTCTTGTCTAGAAAATTACGGATTTTGGTTACAGTCACGGAATTCACATGTTCATTTGTTTTACATTCAACCCTCGCTAATAATCCAATATAACATTGCTTAAAAAGTTATATAAACACGCTTTTCATTTTTAAAAATTAACCTGTACGATACTTAAACCGAAATTTCTTAATTCAGCGACTAGCAATAATTCCTATCTTGTTTATTTTACCCTCTTCTTTTAGATCGCACTCCTGAAGAATACTGGCGGCCTGTGCAAAACCCGCCTGCCCACCCTCAGAGCCCTAGTTTTCTGACCTTGGCCCACTCGTAGAGCTCGGTGAAGAGCCTGTACGAGGCGTCAGCGATTCCGATGTGGCCAACAATGCCCTCTTGCACGGCGCTCTCGAGAGCCCGCCATGTCGGCATGAGGTCCTGCAGTGGCGAGTCATCGCTAACGTCAGGGGGCGCTACGATCACGAACTCCAAACAGTCTCGCTGCACGTTCTTCATAACTGCAATAAGAGAATAAGTTAAAGAATTATGCGGTGCGGGTCCTCAACATTTAAAATATTAGAAAGTATATCTGAAAATGATCAAAAAATATACTATCACTGTAGAAAAAAAGGTTGCAGAATGGTCTCTGACTTCTAGGAACAAGCCTTTTCTTCACATTTTCGATCTTGACAGCAAGCACGCTGGACGGTGTCGTGGAAACTTAGATCTTGTGTTTTTGTGGTGTTACCTTCATTATATATTTATGCTTAGAATTGTTGAGATCACCCAACTTACGTAGGAGTTAAGTGCTTAGTCCGAAGTATTATATTTTAATATAATACTTCCATCCATCATCTCTGAACCATCCATCATCTCTGACCATCTCTGAATTAAAGTTTTGCTTGATAAGGCGCTGTTAGTCTATTTTGTGATGGCTACGATCATATGCATCCCTGTAAATTTTAAATCTATTATTAATTCATTGTATATCAGTATTTTTACTGAACAGCTACTATTATCCGTTGTACAATGAGGCCTCCTAATAAAACATTTTATCGATTTCGGACGTAGAACGCGCTTTACCAAGATCACTGACGTAATACGCTCTTTAACTGATTACCGGGGTAATACTCTCGAACAAGATAACTGATGAAATACTCGCTTTGATGAGTTAATTGGTACAATACTCGCTACCAACTTTTTAATGACATTGAGGTTAGGAAGTGTCAAACAAGTTCAGAAATGAGGAGCAATTTGGACCAGTAGCTGAGCCTGGTCAGTCTGGTGGAGTTGTACCGTGTCCACAGTCCGCCACACAAGTGTTGGAACCCCAAACCTACCATACGCAACTCTGGTTCCTGCCTGTCGTCCAGGTGTTGATGGGAACTGAAGAAGGTTGTCTTCAATTACTTCTCTTTATTGTAATTGTGGAAGCAGTTACTTGATTCGCGTCCTGATACTTTTATAAAGAATTTCACTGCTACCTGTTGTCACGATTTACTGATGTTTACTTTTAACTGATTAACTTAATTCTTAGATAGGGATGTTGTTATTCATATTAGTTAATAGAAAAAGTTAAGCATAGTGGTCTAATTTTTATCAAACGCAGAGTGCGGGCTAAACGAACGCAAGCCTCTCTTTCCAACTACGTTTTCCATAACAATAAAAACTGGAACACGTGAAAAATATTAGCATCAAAAAATTGCGTCGTTGCTGACACGATCATGACAGAAATGACAGGGAACTGAAAGCACTGGATGCTGCACTACGCTTGTTCCGTAACCGTGAGTAGAAATACAAAAATACGCACCCAAACAGTTAAACTCGACACAGTGATTGAAATAGTTTAACCATTTAGCAATAAAATACCTTAAAACAAACAATAAACGATCATTTTAATAACAGTTATACGTTGATGAAGGTGGTAAAAATAACCCACGAAAGCGGCTTGCAAAAGATGTTATTGGAGTAGTGGAACATATCTGACGAACTGTAGCAGTCATCATTCCTCTCTTTCAAAGTAACTGCAAGTCAGCAAATAGACAGCAGTGTCCCATTTAGCGCACTGTACTATGTGAAGACAGCGCTCTGTACTATGTGAAAAAGGCATCGCTACAACAGCAAGTAGGTTCAATGACCGAAATAGATTAGATGTAAATTAATACGCGAAGAGGCCGAATTGCATCAACTGATGGACTCACAACATGCACACAGAACCGTGCGTCACTACCATGCAAGACCAGCCACCTCAGCTTCTTTGAAGCGAATGATTTCCTAACAAATTCCTGATCAGATCGATTTTATGGATATTTTCTGCTGTTCTGCTGACATTTCACCTACTCAGTAGTCAATCATACAAATACAATAACGTAACATGTACTAAGAAAAAATGAGTTGAGTGAACCCCATGAGTTGCTTAGGAACATCTACGAGTTACCACAAAGCTGCACTGTGAATCATTTGAACAAAATTTTTAGGCTCTTATCGTTTCTTTTGTAAAGGTATCGACGTAACACGCGCGTTATGGTTAATATTGAAGTATTTCCGGGGATATTTTTTTTATAAAATATAAAACCTACAAAGCCACGTTTTCCAAAACCAAAGATCAATAAAATTTCCCGGCAATAATTATTGATCGGTTTAAAATTAATCTACAATATTACTCGACCATCATACACTGATTTATTCGAAATTTCTATTCCCGTTAAAAAGCTGTAGTGAAAATTGTTCAACAAACGATCCTAAAAGCTGGAGATCACATTTTGTTTCTCGTCGACATTAAAGCCCTTTCGATCATTGTTAGACACACTGAATTACTCTAAAGGGAATCTAATTCAAATCGTAATGACATATTAACTTGTTTATGCTGGGCAATCATCATTCAGTGTGAAAATTAACATGCAAAATTCTCTAACACTTGAAATTCATTCCCAGCATGGAAAAATTTCAATCTTGTTAGTTTTTTGCAGCTAATTTATTCGCAGATCATGGGCATTAACATAAACCTTGTTAAGCTACTTGTAACAAAATTTGTTGATATGATTAAATAACTTACATGGATTGACACTGATCTGTGACTAGTTCACAATGTGATTACTCCACAGCACATCCCTTACCAACGATTGTAGAGTTAGAAGACATTCATTTTAGTGAATTGCTATTTGCACGCAACACCGGACGCGAACACTCTGCTAGGTGGTACCTAAAAGTGTCGAAAAAAAAGATTGACAAAGTAAAGCTCATTGATAAGCATCCGAATTTTATTTCACATTCAAGAAATAAACCCCAATCTCCAATAAGATCATGCATCCTAATGAAGTTGAGACACACTGCGCTTCAACGCAGTACAACGCTAAATTGAAATGAACATTTGTGTCAAAGAAACGAGTCGACAACCAAGTGACCTCGGAAACATCGGAACCATTAGGAGTGATGAGCCTTCGACTAACTCTGCGAGATGCGGAAGAATTAAGGGGCCTCGTTTTGTTCTTACTCCACTACTAACATTGCCAAGATCATGACCCACATCACGGTATGAGGGTAAAATTGGTAGCATGGCATCACGTGCTGAACTTGTACGTATTCGAGTAACTGTAACGAGTGTCATTAAGATGAAACGCACAAGATGAAAGGAAAACTTTACTGTCGCGGTAGAGCCATACGAGCTGAAATGAACCATTCAACAATCTAGTATAAGCACACACCGCTTGCCATCGAGGTGAGGTGTCACTTTGAATGAAATTTCTTTATGATTTGAGATGTTCTCCATTTAAATAAAATAATTATAATGTAAACGAAAAAAACAGCTCTGTATAAGTGGTATAATTAATTAAAATATCTGTTGTTAACGCTTAGAGCCATGTTATTCTGGCATTCATAACAAAATTCATTCTGCTCTTGCCATGGAACGGCAATTTAATAAGTGAAAATAAATAAATAGAACAATGTATTCATGCTTGAAACTGATACCTAAACCGTATAATTTCTCGCGATAATGTAGGAGGTGCACAATCGTCAGCATAGAATCAAACACAGAAAAAAATAATAATTTAAAAAATTCCTTTACCTTCGAAAACATTTTTGAACTGCGAACTGTTCCTCAGTAAGCAGATGAAGCGGTTGTCAGTAGCTAAGCCATCAAAGAACACGCCTCCAGACAAGTCATTCGTCATCGACAAGATGCTAGAATTTTTGCCTTATATTCACAGACGACGCACATGCTGAGGATGATGAAGCGGCTGTCAGAACAGGGCAGATATTTATCATGCCTTCAGGGGGTGCAACAGCTCGCGCTGCTCACCTTTAAAGGCGCTCATATTGACCAGAGGTGCTTGCAAGCGTATGCTACAAGGCTCCACGCCTTAGCTCCTTATTTCGCAGTACTGAGATAAAGGACGTGGAATTGTGCTGGATTACTACGAGAAATATATTACAAGGAAGGTGGATTGTAATCCTTAACACATTTTTCTTGATGAAAATATTTTGAATACGAATGAAAGCCAGTTAAGGTAATGCTTAAGACTGAGTCTTGCATGATGGAGTAATACTCTGCACAAAAGTATGGAGCGTACTTAACCTAACTAGATACCAGAACTATGCAGACTATGTGATGATTACTCATCAAAAAATATCGGAGCGACGAACGAAAGTATTGATATTCACAGAGAGGAGATACTATCAAGAAAGACAACAAATGCTGTATTGGGAGCGTCACACAAAAGTCCGCGTAGCAGCGAATACTGAATATGAATATAAAAAGCTATACAAACGATTTCAAATGTACCAATCCCTATTTACCTCTAATTCATGCAATTGAACAGCAAAACGTCCAGTTCAATTGCAGTCTTCCCCTACTAACAGGTTTGTGTCAGTGTGACCTTCAAATAAAATAACAGCATTGTAAAATGCATGAGTATGTACGCAAAACATTTTCGGTCGGGTTAGATGCAAAAACTTATTTCAGATTTACATGACATGGCGCAGATTCAATGGGATTTTACAAGAGCTATTACAATATTTGAGAACATGTTGAAGCTAAAGGAAGCAGACAGAGCACAATAAATGTACGTTGGATTAACTTTTCTCCTATGCGAATAAACTTGACAGTAGTATTTTGGGTTCCAGCAAATGATAAAAGCAATAATTCAAAGTTTACAAGCACATAATCGCCTAAGAGTAAGGCTTCATCTCAAATACCATCAAAGTAGGAAAGAGCTTTTGTAATAATTAGTATCCAGAATACCAGTAAAGTAAAGTCTCATTTTATATCACTTCAGAAAGTAAAGAGGCTCATTTTATATCACTTCAGAAATGCAATCAAGAAAATGAGCGCTCGAAATGTAATATAAGAGTACTAGACAGTTCACGTGGAAATTCCACGATTTAGATTTGACTAATTTAAAATTATTCTAAAGATGAATGTATTAAAGACTTACGACCAGTTATTGTGTTTTAAATGAATGTTTATCAATAATATCTACGGAACTTCCATTCTGTATATTATTTACCGATAACATGGCTCTGATAGTACCCGTTGAAATTACTTGGTTTAAAAGTGATAAAATTGAGGATCTACAGGGTGGCCCATAAGTACGGTACCTTTTTAAAACTATTATAGCTATAAAACTACACATGGTAGAGATTTGGTTAATTCAGAATGAATGAGGAGATTTCAAAGTTTTCTACCAGCGTTTTAAGTCTACCGACAATCACAACATATTGCCCAAAAAATTCATAAAATACACACCCCCAAAATGAATCGCTACGTAATGGAACATCGAGCAAAAATAGTGGAACTTTACTTCCGATGTAATTGTTCGGTTACTGCAGTTCAGAGGAATTACAGGAATATTGATGGTATTGAAAGAAGTCCTTCGAAGAAGTGCATAAAAAACTGGTATTGAAATTTAGAGAAACTGGGACAACAGCAGACAGACAACACTGCGGCAGGCCACGGACCATACGAACTGGTGGTTCAATTCAGTTTGTTGCAACGAGTGTTGCTGATCGGCCCAAAACGTCAACTAAGAGACGTTCAATTCAACTGAGAATGCCACGTACCTCACTGCAACGTATTTTGTTAAAAGATCTAAAGAATCATCCATATAAAATTCAATTAACTCAAGAACTCCATCCTACGGACTACCAAATGTGATTAGATTTTGCGAATAGATTTCTGCAGCTCGCAGAAAATGAAAACTTTGTAAAGAATTTAATAATGACTGATGAGGTACATTTTCACATCAGTGGTTTTGTTAATAAGCAAAATTGCAGATTCTGGGCTTCAGAAAATCCAAAAGAAATTCATGGACGTCCACTTCACTCAGCTAAAGTAACAGTATGGTGTGGCATCACGTCTTCGAGGATCATTGGACCATATTCTTTTGAAGATGCTAATAGTGATGCAATTTGTGTTAATGGAAACCTGTATAAACAGATGATTCAAGAATATTTTATACCTGAAATTCGAAATAATAACACAGAGATTACCTTTTTCAAACAAGATGGAGCTACAGCGCACACAGCGAAAGAAACGATGCGAATGTTAAAAGCAATTTTTCCAAACAGAATAATTTCTCGTTTTAGTGATGTACCGTGGCCGCCTCGATCTCCAGATCTAAGTGCTCCTGATTTCTTTCTCTGGGGATACTTAAAGGAAAATGTTTACATTGAAATGCCTGATACTTTACAGCAATTGAAACTAAACATCATCCGAGAGATCAGCAACATTTCACCAGAGATATTAAGGAAAGTATTGAACAGCACCGTTGCAAGAGCACGCCATTGTTTGACTAATAATGGAGGTCATTTAGAAGATATTGTATTCCCTAGTTAAACGTATTTTATTGTTTCATTTATAAATTTATATTGAACTTTGAAATTTCTTTTTTCATTCTGAATTAACTAAATCTCTTTACCATTTTTAGTTTTATAGCTATAATAATTTTAAAAAGGTGCCTTTCTTACGGGCCACCCTGTATAAAACAAAATACATATTTTAGTATTACCTGTAGTGCTATCATAATCTGAATATTTTTCATTAATATATACAGAACTTCCATTCTGTACCGTATTTACCGATAACATGAGCGTGTAAGAGAAGAAAGCTGATAACGAAAAAAATGAGTATTTTATAATGATCCAGCGCCTTTGGTATCCACAATACAATGCTTGTAATACATGCATACAAGTTCTGATTTCAGTTCAATAATTTTTCTCCAGTAATAGATAGGAAGTAATGGGACGGACACACACAGATAGACAGAGATGGCGATACATAGTCGATTATATATCACTATAATAATAAGAGCCGCGTCCGTCCGTCCGTCCGTGTGACCCCTTCTCGAGTCCGTATCGTGGATACCGAGTTCGGCGGTATATTGCGGCTCAAAAATACTGTATTCTAAGTGTTTATTACTGTCACAAGATAAATAAGTTACCTTTGAAATAAGCTTAAGCATGGAAACTCCACTCGATCGAAAAAAAAGACTGAATCGAGAGCGAAAAAGAAGAGCGAGAGAAAGATTATCTCAAGAAAGATTTATAAATATTTTTTGCCATCATTTTTGTCGGCACGGGTACACCTGCGAAAAATTGAGACACACCGAAATGCATGCTAGGATAAAAAACGTGAGTGGACGCTCTCTTTTAATTGATAATGTGAAAAGAAATGTTTTAAATTAGTTTGACCAGTAACCTGGCTACCACTTAGTATAAGGCCAAAGATTTTGGAAATTGAGTTGTGGTTGTCGGAATTGTGATTTTCTTGAAAAGCTTCAAAGAGATAATAGAGGATATTTCAGAATAAAATTCCGACAAAAAAGGCCAACATGGATAGAAACGTGTCCAACCGTAAGAGAGAAGCAGCAAGACTTCGACAGCAAGAAAGACGTTGTTCGTCCGATAGAAAACTGATTCTCTTCCCAAGCCCAAAACTGATTAGTTTGGGAACAAATTATTAACGGGCATTGCACTAGTGTAGATAATGCAAGGGAGCTGCAACGGGCAACACTGACAGTATTCTTATTAAAAGGATAGACGTAGTCCACTTCACGAGTCATGGTACTCCAGAACTCCAGTTGAGGGATTCCCGCCCTGTTCTGGAAGATGCTCGAGTCAGAACCTCAGCTTCAGAAAATAAAGTGGAACGCTGATTTATGATCTAAAATTAAGGCATGACCTTGACTAGCCCTCTCCCTACAGGCAGGGGAGGAGGGTCGGGATTTGAGGCAGCGGGCTCGCACTTGCCGAGGCAATGGCAATAAATGTTGGTTTGTAGTTAATTTATTATTAATCAGTTCAGTCTTATGACACGAGACATACATCACTTGAAAATCGCCAGAATAAAATACACAGAGAAAATTTCCAGAACGTATCTTCGCCGTAAATTCGTAGTATGTGTTCCTTAGTTGAATGATACAAAACAATACAGAAAAGAGGGCAAATAAACTAAACGAATAAAAACTTACAAGACTCCACCCAACTTTGGCAGCTGGATGTGGGCGTATCTGATGTTCGGTATCCATAGCTATCTATGCTCATACACTGCTTGTGACTAGTGAACAAGAAATTTTATTCAACAATATTGAATTAATTACACTAACCATACATTTACTCATCCCAATAACAGATTTATGATTTTATTCAGAAAAAAGCTCAAGTACGTCACAAAGAATATTCTCAAACGCCCTGAATGGAAAAAAACGCTCCATTACATGCTGCAATTGAACTAAGAAAGCAGAATTACAAGGTGCAGTTCACCGAGACGAGTAGGAATTTTAATGTGGACAGTGACCTGGTTCTGAACGTTAAGCTGTCACGCTAATATTTCATCAATTGCCGCCCAAATTCCAAGGGAAGGCTTTCCAGTCTGTGCAGGGCGAGGACGTGCGTAGGCCACACGATCGATGGGCACCACTACAGAGAACTCGAGCTGGGCAGACGGCGCCGAGACGACTTTGAGTTGCTGAAATTGCCTCATCGCTCGCAAGGGCAACACTGGGTGAGGGTTCGCGTGTGCTCTGCTGCTTCAGCGTTCATTAAAGGGAAAGCACTAGACAGTGCAGTAAATAGCTGTTAAAACTAAAACCCGGCACTAGACAGCGAAGTAAATGGCTGTTAAAACTAAAACCCGGTACTAGACAGTGAAGTAAATAGCAGTTAAAACTAAAACCCGGCACTAGACAGCGAAATAAATAGCTGTTAAAGCTAAAACCCGGTACTAGACAGTGAAGTAAATAGCTGTTAAAACTAAAACCCGGCACTAGACAGTGAAGTAAATAGCTGTTAAAACTGAAACCCGGCACTAGACAGTGCAGTAAATAGCTGTAAAAACTAAAACGCGGCACTAGACAGTGAAATAAATAGCTGTAAAAACTAAAACGCGGCACTAGACAGTGAAATAAATAGCTGTAAAAACTAAAACGCGGTGCTAGACAGTGAAGTAAATAGCTGTTCAAAACTAAAACGAGACGCTAGACAGCGAAATAAATTATTATAACGACATTGACTGTTTGCTAAAAAAGCGAAATGTTTCACTGCAATAGTGAAAAAATAATTAAAGCATGTTTTTGCAAATTAATACATTGATTCTCAAATTTGACAGTGCTACTCCATTAGCCTACACTTCTTGTCTCATAAAGCAAGATTAGCAACACAAATGTCAACACTTTATTTACTTATCAACTGTAAGCAAATTAATAGAATTTAAAAAATGGATATTTATTGGCACGAGAAATGACAGGCACAGTTACTTTAATTTTACTAAGCACTTGCAAACTTGCGCCTGACAGAAAATTAAAAAAATTCATGACACTGAAATGTGACAATATATTTTCGGCAGGTCTGACGTTAGGGCCCCAGTTTGTAACGTGTTTCAAAGCTCAGGGGAAGCACATTTAGTACGTGTCGAGTGCTATTTTAATTGAGAACTAAATTAAGCTCAGCTTGCGTCACGAACGTCTTCCTACTTTTAGCGCCCAGACAACCCTGAAATAAACTGACCTCTCCTTCCCAGTCTTACGAACGCCAAGAAAGCTCCCTATGTTGCTTCGTGAAACTTGTCTCACTGATGTATCTTTTTCGTTCATTTTAATGTTTCCACAAACTAAATATTCATACTAGTTGGAATGCGAACTCTTGATTGCGTAATACTCAGCTCGTATGCAGGTCCCATGAAGCTGCAAAATGACAAATGCATACTTTCTTAATGCCACACAAATTTATCTACTTAAGATTTTCTTGTTCTACCGAGTAATTTGCCAGCTGGCCGTTACTGTGCTGTCATCTGTGGAAGTATTCTTGCCCTGACACAACAATGACAAAATCAATGTCTCATATGAACGTACGAACACAGCGCCATCACGCTTTTAGCATACCTTTATGAGTGAATTCAATTTGTATCACTTGCTGTCTTCATAGAATTGACGCGTGAGGTACATGACAGAGCAAACCGTGAATATGAAATTCAACTGAAACATTAATGTACTGGAATATGATGCTCACTCGTACTTGGAATGCAATACGAAGAGGAATTTAAACCTTCAGCTTTTACGATTTACGTTGTACTTCACAAGTGCTCTTAAAATACACGGTGATCACGTGCTTCAAATGTTAGCTCAACACTATACTCTGTAGAGCACAAAGAAAAGTCTCTTTGAAATAAGTGAGAACAAGTGAGCTAATGCTTAATTAACTCTGCTGGAGTTACAAAAAGTGCTAATGCCATTACGCTTTGGTGAGTATAAAAATGAAATAGACTATTATAAACGCATGGAACTTTGAAGAAACCAAAGTAATTTAACTGAAGTCTAAAACGAAAAATTAGAGGACTAAAAATAGTGCAGTACGTGAAATAGAAATATAAACGTATGTTTTGAAATGAGTGGTATATATTAGGAGAGCTAAGTGTTGTTCATACGTTGCACATAAACAAGAAACAATCTTAAAATATACTTAGCGGCTTTGATATCGTCGTAGATAAGAGCATGACACTGCATAATATAGACCAGAGTAACCTTGACATCGCAGTCTTGGCAGTCACTCAAAACCTGAATCCGTCCTGCTCAATACAAACTCATCGACCACCCGATGAGACGCGTCATCTACAGCAGCAATGATATACTGCTCTGCACCACAACCATGTTATGACGCAGGTGAATACGAGGCCTCAGTGTTCAACTCATGCAGCATTCAATGTGTTTTCATCAGGTCACAGCATCAATGTTAGCCGCAAACAACCCCCCAATCAAGCATCCACGCAAGTTCCCTCAAGGCAACTCCAAGTACTGTTTTCCGACCGACGTCTGATGCTGTCATCAATATTAGTGTCTAAAATGAAAAAAAGTTAAAGAATTTTCAAATTTGTACACGAGTTTCGGTAACGTAAAAATTTCAGCGTCCTCATACCCGGATATATGTACACATAAAGGAACAAATTCAATGCTCCGATTTCTAACAGTCGTTGCCGAATTTTCTATAATACTTGAAGAAATTCTCCGAGGAAGAAAATCAGGTGAAATACACATGCTTTTGCTGGCAAGATTATAGTTAAGTCATCAGAGTCTTGCTCAACATAGAGCTATTTATTTAAGAAAACCAAGTTGGAAACGTGAGGCCTGATAGTTTGTGTAGTGACGTGAGCAGCAACACGGAAGCCATAGAACTGAGTCTCTTCTTTCGTACAACTTCTTTCATTAAAACAGCATAAATACTGGTCAGGAGATCTACCTTATTTAGACTTTAGTGGTGGGCGCCAATGATTAAAGCTGCACGTAGATAAAAACTGGTGATCGCAGTGGCAACCATTTCATATCAGAGACAGTAAAAACGCACTTGAAAATGATTCTTTTGTTTAGCGTAGGAATTTAGGAAGCAAATATCAATGGTCAAAGTATACTGATGACTCGGTATGGTCCTGATACCCACACAGCGTACAATTGTGGTGGTCATAAAGGCGCACGATCAATGCCAAGGTGATGGCTGTGGTGGTACAACGCAGGAATTCACTTCCATGCCGTCACCAGAATGTCCTCGTCAATATTTCAGACAAACTACGACTCACAAAGTTGAACACCTACACTAATCAATAAAATTTTTGAATGCCACAACAGTTTCAAAAATGGAGTTCAAACTTATTATTGAATTAATTATATAAATTTTATTTATTTGTGTTTTCAATTTTTGGGATCACAATTATACTACTGACTAGATAGTGCCCGTGGAAATTCCACGGTTGAAAAGTGATAAAATTAAGGATCTACGAAATGAAATACATTTTTCAATTTTACACATAATATACATTCTGTATCTTATCCTTCGATAACATGCAAATGGAAATGTCACGGCTTAAATGTGATAAAATTAAGGATATATGAAATAAAATACATTTTTCACTTTAGCATATAAATTACTTAAATATACATATTTAATAGAGTAACAGGAACAAAAGTCACAGTAGTTATTTACTATAGATTCCGATTTCAGTTCAATAATTTTTCTTCAGTAATAGATTGGAAGCAATGGGACACACACACACAGAGATAGAGAGATAGACAGAGGTGGAGATACACAGTGTATTATATAAGTAGATAATTGTTTAGATCCAATCTGAATTATACACGATATCCAAACGAGTGACACGGTAGAGTGAAGAAATAATAGAAAGATTAATGATGGAGAACAGCAGAAACTGGAGAGAACAGCACAAGCTCTAGTAGCATACACAAACCATGAGAGAATGCAGCACAACATCGCGTTCATGCGGTTGCCTGCCACGCATTTCTTACACAAGTCAATAAAGCAGACGCATTTCAATCAGCATGCAGACAACAAGTCAATGAAGCAGACGTATTTGTAACCTCTCATACTTCGGCTATCATCAATCTTAACTTTTACAAAACGATGGCAGCAACTACCAAAGTAAAGAAATGTTACCCTTTATAATATTCAATAAATATCAGCTAATAAAAAACATAACATATATACCATTATTCCAAATGGATATTATTTTCAAGTGATGAACACTTCACAAGAGCGGTTATCTTTCTACTGCCGGTGCATGCACTTACTCTTCCTAGTCGAGTTTTGCTTTTTCTTTTTCGATTTTTCGGAAAGATC
This sequence comes from Trinorchestia longiramus, assembly GCA_006783055.1. Classification (NCBI taxonomy): domain Eukaryota; kingdom Metazoa; phylum Arthropoda; class Malacostraca; order Amphipoda; family Talitridae; genus Trinorchestia; species Trinorchestia longiramus. The sequence continues at coordinate 12,319 of VCRD01003022.1, read as the reverse complement.
GTGCGTTGTGTCTACAAACAGTAAAACGTAAAATTAAATGAAAATATGTGTGAATGTACATGAGACAATTTATCAGGTCGAATCATGACATTTTTATTTGTCATACAAGTATTCCTGATACGGTACATAAGGAGTACTAAATTAATAATTACTTTTCAACTTTTCCGAAACTGATTTAATGAACGAAAGATAGGAATAAATTAAACAAAAAGACTGAAATTATTCTACAAAAAACATGTTTACAGGGTGTCTCAAAAAAATGTACTCACCCTTTAACCGTTGCTAACATGCTGTCTCCTTTGTGTTGCAGGTGTGAGGTTCGAACCTTTGCGAACATGATTTTTTACTCACATTTAATCATGTTCGCAAAGGTTCGAACCTCACACCTGCAACACAAAGAAGACAGCATGTTAGCAACGGTTAAAGGGTGAGTACATTTTTTTGAGACACCCTGTAGATGAAAATACAAATTTAGTTACAATTAAACAATATAAACGTGAGAGCATGAAATGTTTATTAGAGCAAAAATTTATACAACAAATTGGTCAGCATTATTTCAAACAGAGATCGATAGTCTCGTGACAATAAAACAACACTACAAAAATTTATCTTACTATGTATTATCTGGAAATCTGATAACGCGAGAAAGAAAGATTTTTCCTGCCCAACCTTGAAAATGTAAATTACTATCATTGTAACCCACCATTATCACTATAATCATATTAACGGAGCAGGGATATACTGAACATTATATTAACTGAGTTATAATATTGCTTATCGCAGTCAGCGTCGGTCACGTGCGACCACGACGAGGCTAAGGTCGATACCTACGAAGCAATAAAAATAAAAATAAAATAAAAGTTCTCATGGGCCACAATGGCATCCACACTTGTCCCTCCTTCAGTAGCAACCCCAGCTGTGCTACGCGACTTGTCCTAATAATTTATCAAAAGATGGAGAAATGTGTACAAATAACATTTAATGCATCAAAGAATAATAAATCAAAATAATTAGAACTAAATCGAAGTTTAGGCTCAAGCCCCACACTATGGACAACAAGTTTGTGAATCAAATAGTCAGCTCGGTCGATGACATTTACATCAAGCCCCAGATTTTACATACGATCTCATTCTTCATTCACAGACGTTACAAATTATTAAGCCCATAAAACCGCTAAGAAACTGCAATAGATCCCAGAATATAGTGTTCAATACGTAAAAAAGATTACAGAAATATTCGCACGGTGTATAAAAAACTATATTTGATAACTTCATGCTAAATAGTTTAAATACATTCATACAGAAAAATCTTGGAAAATAGGTTGTTTTAAAATGCATTTCCATTTTGATGAATTTTACAGAAGTCTCTCGTATGCTTGTAATGGTAACAAGTTCCTACTAGCTATTGATAAGTCAAGCTTTCAATCTTTACTACCTCGTTAAGTGAGTCAAGCTTGGACTTGTGACTGCCATCGCTGGTTGGTGTACCAGAATAAGGCTTACAGCTCAGCGTGATGGTTCCGTGATAACAACAGTCCGATTGTGATAAAGTTTTGATCAACGTGTGAAAGACTCCATGCCATCTGATTAAGGGTGGGTGAATAAATGCAAAACTTGTTTATAGTCAAACGCAGTGACAGCACAACAAAATCAGATTCGACACGGTTAAGTGGGAGTGTCCGACCCTTTCTGTCGCGTCTCTAGGACCAAACTAATAAAGGAACTTAACGATTTCCAGTTCCAAGGAGTGGGCTCAAGAAAATAAGAAAACTAGACTTGTATCCGAAGCACAGGCTGCGAATAGCGTGCGTTGCTACAGAAAAAAGCAAGCCGAAAAACGATTATGACGAATAAATAGTTTTAGCATAGCGGATTTCTTGTTAAAGAGGAAAATTTCCTACGAATTCAGGCCTACATGAAATGAAAAAATACGACGTATGAAAAGATTTGTAGGTATTTCTTTAACTACATAAATGTCTACAGAGGAAAACACAATGAAAAGATAAACTCACGAGTTATCACACCTATATAGATACATAAAGCATTCCCTTGAAATAAAGTTTGGTGCCCTAATAAATGATGCATTTGTATTATACTCGAATTTTGCGTTCGTTGGAGGCATGAACTGCAGCGCGCCATATCTGAAGGGACATTCCGAAACAGGAGAAGCAAAACCAGGTCTCTCACGTGCAGCACGATCATAACAAGAATATGTGAGGTCGACACCGTGTATATGAAATTACTGTGGAGTGTGGGCCAAGCGCATAGTGGAAGTCGCCTCTGAAATAAATCCTAAGCTTTGAGGAAGGAGGCACGAGCTGAAGGCCACACGAGCTGAGGTATCCCTTACATGCCTCACATGTCATTGAACTTTTCGCCCTCGCATGCTTACCCTGAGTAAATATTACTTCCCACTCAGAGCGGCAGAGTAATTTCAACTTTTAGACAAGTAAAACTGAAGAAAATGAGAAAATGTTTATCGACTGAAAACAGTGACTGATACAGAAAGCAATTGAAGAAGCTGCTCACAAGTAAAATTATGTAGAGATGCAGGTTCCTGTGAGAACAGCAAAAAATTTCACGAATCACGTTCACAATAATGACGTAAATTATAGAAAGTGTACGGGAAATATATAAATAGAAAGTGAAAGAGTAGCGAAAGAGAGGAAAAATGCTATACAATTACAAAGAATATTTTCAGCACCACGTCCAACTCATAACTAAAGAAAGCTGCTTTAGAAAACTTGAAATCCTACATGTGCTCCTCAGGCTTATTCAGAAGACGACCATACGGAAAGCTGAAGTGAAGGAGAACTTAAGGTGGCTCAATTACATGAATGTCAGAAGTGTGATATTCATTTATGAAGGTACACTTAGACGTCTTTGAGATAACGCTAGATTTAGAACCAACCAAGAGATATCAAATCCCAGCTACACACTTTAAGTAACAGCTCAATCACGTTTCTATGTCTCAATAGCACAAGTCAGACATCTTCAGTTCCGTGTATTAGTTTTGGGAACCCCATTAGTTTAGATCAGAAGGAAGTCATGAGTTTAGTTCAGTCTAAGAAGCGGAAACGTACATCCCACACACAAGATCCAACTAGAACTTATTGTTCTCAATGGATGAAGTGATAATCTGCATGCTCGTACTAGTTATTACAATTCTAATAAACATTTTTTATGTTGCAAAAAAGCAACAGATCCATGACCTCTGGAGGATCAATGTACTCTTCAAAGAGGGAAGGTGGTAGCTCAGACAAAGGTTTGAAAAATTGCGGCAGTTTGTCGCGAGCGCAACTGCCTCCGTTGGTTACGACGTGCTCTCGCTTACTCGTCTGTTAAACTCATGTATGCGATCAGACGAGGTTTACTCACGCAATCTAGCAGAAAATAAGTTCTTTTGAAGGAACATAGGCATCTCTCTGAGCACACTCGCTCTTCAGAATTAATCATAGGGTTGTGCAAATGGCATTCATAAAACACTTCATTCACTTGTGAGCAACAACCCACGCACGCACTGCAGTTCAATGCAGTAGCACAACAAGGCTCTGTTCAGGCACACATTTGTCAGAGACGTATGTCTGAGATCCTTAACACACAACATAAAAAATACGCTTGCCTATCTATAAACTCCACATCGAATGGGACAGAAATTGAACATCATTTAAAATAAAATACTATTGTCAACTAGCATATGACACGGAAGAATATAACAGAATTCGAAGAAGATGTTAGAGCACGAGAAATTATATGACAATGAAAGGAGCTCACTGCATAGAATGTGAAAACTATCACACTACTTGTACGTTAATATAAAAACTTTAACGACCTGCAGCCTCCTCTGAGTTTGCACTGTTAAGCTCTTAGAAAAAAGTAAAGTATAATATAAGCTGAAAATTTTAATTCAAATTTGAATAAAAAGCGAGACAAATCATGCTTTCATGACTCTCCAAGTCATAATTTTTTACAGACGGCTAATGACGATTTTTCCTGATGGTAGCTACTCCCCCAATTAATAGCATCATAAGTGAACTCCTCATATTCGAACATGTTTCCAAGAACGCTTTCCATGTTCATTCCAGACATTGAACTTACGCATCAATGCCTCGATCGACCGACTTCTCGCAGAACACGACTACGCCAGCAAGCTGCTTTTACACGACGACTCACCTGCTCACGCACATCACCGTGCTCTTAGGCAGCGTGGAGGCCTCACCTGTGTGTATGGCGTCTATGACGCTGTGGCCGGAGTTGTCGCAGAGGAAAATCTTAGCGGTGGTGGAGATGCCCCTGGAGGCGGAGTAGAGTAGTGGCTTGCGGGGTCCCTGCACCACCAGCACGCCATCAGTCGGCTCCTCCTTCGTCCACTGGTTCAGGGCTGATTTCACGCAGCCCTTCAGCTGAACACACCAAATTATAACCATGTGCATCACCCATCGGACGATTCATAGGATAACAAATTGGGTCACATGAGCAAATCGGCAAACTATGACGTAGTAAGCATCTCATACTGACAGAGACACACATAATTCGAAGAATATTTTTAAAATATCTTATTCCTGTTTATGCTAGTTCGTTGTGCCGGAGCACAATGAAACAAATAACGCACAGTTCAAAGGTGTAATTATGTTGAAACATAAAGTCAAGTAATTTAACCCCTCAAAGCTTGTAAAATATGGTATTAATCAACCAAAAAAACGTCGATCATTGACCACTAGCAATTGCTTTGGATGGTAGTAGGCACCGATTGCTCGTAACATCAACCTGTACACTTCCAAGATTCCAACGCCAAGGCTCACAACATTAATACCTTCATAGACTTCAGCGCAATAAAATAAGACATTCTTGAACGTTTCACACACGCTTTCTACAGAATATCACTACAACAATGCGAAAGAAGTCTACTCGACGTTTCAAGTTACTTACACTACAATACACTGTGTTTGGATGGGTTCGAATTCAGAAGAAACTTAAGCGCATTGAAGCCCTTAACGTTTATTGAAAAAAAATTGTTTTGCAAAGGATTTGTTGACGACAGGCAGGACTTGGTCCTAAAGAGTATGACTTATTGATTCGTTTCTCTTTTTCGAACACAAGACGTAAAAGAGCAATTTAAGCAGCATAGTGAAGCCCAGCCATGGAGAATCGGTAAAGCAGTTCCCAACAATGTATGTATATATAATAATATATAATATTATTATAATATATATATAATGAGAACAGTTCCTAATTATCATAAGTGGAATATATATTTCAGACCAAACACTGCATAGGTGGTAACAATGTAAACTACAAAAAAGCGAATACAATCCTTTAAAGCAATGCATCAGGACATGAATGTTTTGATACAAGGAATATCAGTTGAAAGAGTGGCCAATGATCCTTATCCATCTGCAATGAAGTAGAAGTTAAATTTAAGTGTGACGCCAAATTTTTACAATGCGATCGTTTCATAATAAGAAAGCCTTCAAAGCAGTCAAATCAAATGGAACTGAAGCAAATGAAGAGCGAGGATCTGGGTTGGCAGAAAGAGATCAAATAGAACTGAATTAATTGCTCCTGTAGATAAGAAACATCACTTTTGAACTGCACAGTAAATGTATTAGATGACGATGATCGCCTTACTTAAGTGCTATGGATAGAAATGTATAGTAGCACAACACCGAAAAGACACAAGACGACAGTAGGGTGGGTCACTCACCGCTAGACTTTAGTGCATTGTCATAGCATTCTTTGGATACTGAACAACACACTAGCAAATAGGACACAGTAATGTTGACGATGATAAGCAGGCAGGATATGGCACCCTGGTAGAAACAGTAGCTTCTAGAAGTTACATGGTTGTTGCCACGCACGTCCTGGAAGCAATGGAGGCTGCATATCATCACCGGCAGCTTCTAGAAGCATGAATTTCGTGCTCACATGGCCGGCTCAAGGAGCAACTTTGAGCTGTCCGTGACAGGGGTCTCTGCGACACAGGTGGTCCATCTCATGGCTGCCCCTAAGGGCAAAACGGCTGTTGATGTCGCAAGAATGTTCTAAAATTTTATTCAATCGCAGTTACAGCCACTAAAATACTCTTTCCGAAATGAAAAAAGAAATCAACTTGACGCTGAAGAAATTAAAAAAACTCGTTCTCAGCCTACAAAGAGCACAGCAAATGGTTAAAGAAATGGAGGGTTGGTTTAATACTCGCGGTTCCCTCGGTGTTTAAAAATAAAATAAAAATACAAACAGAATTGTCAGACATACATGCATAGGCATGTGTTATCATACATGAAAACGAAGAACGGCTGTGCAAATTAAGGAGCCTGAACTAAAGGCAGAGAAAAATGCTCATGAAAATTAACAGTCGTTGGGAAAGAGAAGAAATCGTAAAGAACATGACGGCTGGAAGGAGGTCTTGGCTGGAGATGCGTGACCTGGCGTCATTGATAACTGCAAGAACAAACATGAACTCAATGTGAGCAACACGCAACATCGGAGTAGGGATAGAAAAATGTGTTAGGTTCAAGTGGACTTGATTCACTTCAAGGGAACCAATCACGGAGAGGTACACGTACTGAAATTGTGCTCAATGGTTCTTATTTGTAGTGATAACTTAAAGAAATTTGTAAGAACTATTCCCCGCAAGGTGTCTTAAATATTTAGCGACCATGTGTACATATCTGTCGCCTTTCAAAGAAATTTTATAACCGACACAAGATCATAGATTTGTAAGCAATCCACGATCAAACGTCTCCGGTACATGTTCTCGTTTGGTTTAAACTTTAGAAGTGCTGCTCTTCAGTGCACATCAAGTCTTGGAAGGAAAAGCGCATCTGCTGAATCAGCTGTTCAATTGGAATCTTTCCGGTGCAATGACGGACAAACAAGGTAAAAATTATCCTGAAAAAAATATGTACTAATGTAGGGGAGTTTACTAATGTATTCATTTGTATGTAAATAAAAACATAATTAGATGAGAATTGCTAAGTATATTTTCAAAGACGCCAGATATGTCCACTTGGTCTCATGAACACCCTCTTCGAAGCACGCCAGATATGTGCAGTTGGACTGATGAATAAAAAAGTGACATTTATAGATGGTATGTGAAACAAATCTTCATAAAAAACATTCCTAAAGTCATTTTATAGGTTAATGGTACCGTTTTCTGTGAAAAGCAATTTCCAGAGGGTAATTTCGTACGTATATATTTTGATATATGTGTATATGTATCATTATCCGTCCAATAAAGACAATATTACTAAAGCTAAATACACCTTCATATTACCACAACATATATTTCTTATGATTATTTATAGTTTTTACAGGGGCATCCCACGGTGTTACTACAAAAATTTTCTACTCTACAAAACTGGGACCAAGTAAAATAGAACACTATATTGCTACTACATTATCAAGCGGATCGGAAGATGACGAGCTGGACAATGACGACGACGTCCTTGATCCTAACTTCTCTAGTTTATTGGACACAGAAGAATTAGAAATTGATGATGAGCAGGATCAAGAAGTAGAGCCCATGGTACTCGAGGATATCTCCACAGAATCTCAAAATTGTCCCAAGCAGTCCCCGGTATATTCAACAAGATTGAACTGGAAAAGAATTGATCAACAAGATTTTTAATATAGTTTGCCGGCTTTCCGGGAAATTCCATCAGTCTCTACCACATGTGAAGCCCCTCTGGATTACTTCAACCTGTTTGTATCAGATGAACTACTTGATGAAATTTCTTTGCAAACTAACCTGTATGCTGGCAAAAGGGTCCTAATCTTTTTCTCTAACCACATCAGAACTGGAACAATGACTAGGCACTTCTATGCTGATATCTGTTACGAAAATAACGAACACACGACTACACTGGTCTGAATAGGCTATGAATGATAAAATATCCTCCACTATGTCACGTAAAAAGTGGGAAGATATAAAAGCGAGTTTGCACCTCGTAGACAATAGTAAGTTAGATCCGTCTGACAAGCTAGCAAAGGTCAGACTCCTTGTTGATCATTTTTGGGAAAAATTCCAGAAGTTGCCAATGGAAGAGCATCTTAGTGTGAATGAGCAGATTGTTTCATTGAAGGGAGCTTCTTCCATGAAACAATACATCCTGAACAAACCCTACAAATGGGGATATAAGATTTTTGTGCTTGCAGGCAGTTCTGGTCTCGTCTATGATTTTATACCATACACTGGTAGTAAGATTGCTCCAGTTGATCGGCCGCGAATTCCCGATTTGGGAGCAAGTGGAAATTCGGTTCTTCATCTTGCTGAATGTACTCCAGACGGGAACCATTTTATGCTTTTCTTTGATAATTGGTTCGCATCAATGAAACTGGCGAAACATTTAGCCAGTAGGAAGATTATGGCATGTGGAACATTACAAGATCGAAGACTGAGAGGAGTGACATTCAAAAGTGACAAAAAATTACAAAAGTTTGGCAGAGGTTCCTTTGATGAACATATGCTTGTTGAACCCAACGTAACACTGACTGAAGTCAAATGGCATGACAACAAGGCTGTCTCTTTACTATCAAGCTATTTGAATTCATTCCTTGTGGAGCATTGCAGGAAATTTGACAAGAAAAAGAAAGAGTATGTAGAAGTTCCTCTGCCCAATATTGTTTCCGAATACAATAATCACATGGGTGGAGTAGACGTCCATGATCAGTTCATGTCCTATTATAGGATGAGTTTTCGTTCGAAGAAGTATTATTTGAGACTGATCTTCACATGTTTGACATGGCTGTTGTGAATAGCTGGGTACTTCTGCGCAAAGCAGAGATAGCTCGTAAGACAAACTACCATCAGCTAACATCTCTTTGTGAATTCAAATTGAGGCTTGCTAATGCTCTAATAATTGCAAACAACGATGTCATCAAGAAACGGCGCCGCCCATCAGCCGAAAACATCCAGCAGAACTTCAAGAAGAAAAACTGCTTGGGCACGCAACAAAACTCCTTCCAGATGATTCTATTCGGAAAGATGGAATAGGCCACCATCCAATCCATTTCGAGAGACGAGGCACCTGCAAGTTCCCGAAGTGCTCTGGAAGAGTATACATGTTCTGCGCGAAGTGTGGAGTGTATTTGTGTTGCGATAGGAATCAGAATTGTTTCTTGTCATTTCATCAGGAATAGGATCACTTACTTGTGAGTGAACATGCTAGTCATTACTAGTAAATTCTGTGCAGCCTGCATTCAGTAACTAACAGTCGAACGCATGAGAATTGTCAGAGGGTACATGTTATTATGTTGTTTTATATGAAATAATGAACATTTTATGACCTCATTGTATGCGTAAATCCACCTGGACATATATGTCGTGTTTCATTTTTTTCTATTAAAATATATTTTGCGTCGTAGTATGATTGTTTAACGTCCCTAGATGCTCATTTAATAAAAAAGAACAAAAAATAATTTTTTTAATAATGATTAAAAAAGTGGTCGCTAGAGGGTTCAACATAATTGACTATTGTTCCAACATCCTTGTTGGTATAGAGTAATGGAGCATTAGGTCTGTTGAGCTAGAATAACCTTCGAACTGATTCACGGATACTCTTATCAAAAGATTCAGATGCATCGTACGTGAAAATAATGAGCGGATCAGATGTGTTATTGAAGAGATGATAATGACTGACTAGATCATACACAGCTGCATGAACTCGTGTGGCTGAGTGAGACACACACCCTAGGCACTCTACTATGTGTTCAGACAGCGTGTGGTTTATGCCCTCGTATTCAGATGAACATCGGACGCAACGATATTTGTAAACTGAAGGACATTGTACAAGAAAACGTAGCTTTTAATTTCAGTTAAAAAACGATCATAAGGTACACTGGTTTATCAACGTAATATGATACGGGAAATTGGAAGGAATTGTAGATACATGCTTGTAGAAACTTATTTATACCTTCTCCGAAAATGAGCAAAATGATAGAACCGTCAATTATAGGCGCATCCTGTAAGTGAAAAACAGAAACCCTTTTTCAACAGATCATGTCAGTAAGAGCTTTTTAATCATCCTGATTTAAAAATGTACGGACGAATCATTTGCATCTATAAAGTCAACGTACAAGTGATTCTTTCAGTTACAATCATTTTAACCACAAAGGCAATTGGTTCTTTCACGTACAATCCTTTTAACTACAGAAACAAGTGGTTCTTTCACGTAGAATTAATTCAAATAAAAAGATAGTTGTTGACGGCGTCAGTATTGAGTAGATGTTACATTAGGTGATCGTCCCACCCAGCCATGTCTGCGTCTTGCTTCCGACTCTTAGCAACATGACGCGCGTAATTATTGCACAGATTACATACGGTATAAAGAAATATATAATAGGAACATGAACGATACAAGAAGAAATGATGGAAAATAATCAACGTAAATGCAAATGTAACAACCCCAAGCAAAGAAGCGTAAGGATCACCTTCAACCTAACCAATTGACACAATCCAATACAACAAAATATACTCGCGAAAATAAGAGAAATGGAAGTACGAGTGACTGCAAACAGTCTCCACACGCCAAGAACGAGAGTAAGCGTGAGAAGAGAAGCAAGGACCACAGTGACAAGGCACACGTCAGAGCAGGCTTATCGACTGCCTCAGCAAGAATGGCTCACGCGTCATGTTGACCGGCCTCTCAAAGCTCAGAAGCAGAACTTCACCAACCAAGTCTGTCTTCTGTGCCTCAGGCTACAGTTTTATAGAAATATTTTGAAGGTTGAAAAATGAGAAATTCAGCGTTTTTTAAGGTCATGTTCATTTGTCTCCTGGCATATTTGCAGATATCTGGATAGGTTTAAGTACCAATAAGGCAATAAAGCCATAAAAGACACATTCAAGACATTTATAACACATTTAAGATGCTTCTGGCTTATGCACATAATCTTCTTTGCAAGATACATGGAGAGGTTGAAGTTGTGAGAAAGATAAGACATCTTTGTGTTCAGAACTAAGAGAATACATGGCCCTTCAAATATAGGAATCAAACTTACAGACTTGACGTCAAGGACATAATATTACATTCACTGTTCAATTAGGATCTCTGTGTCTAAACGTTCAAAAATTCTGAAATTGTAATATTTGATACTTCGGCAGATCCTCGCAAGGTTGTATTACTCCGAGTTTTCAATAGGACCACATGATCATAAAATAAGTATGATCATAAGCTGCACAGCGAGGTACACACGTCAAACAAAACATGTCCGGTAACTTGTTCCATGCTCCTTGTAGTATGCAAGTCATGTTTACAAAATTTGATGCAAGGTATTTGAATGCAGTTCAACTGCGCAATTCTACATGAACAAAAAAAAGAAAAAACTAGAATGGTAAGAAGAAATTTCTTGCAATTTTAAAGATCGTAGTAATACTGGAAAGTTCATTCGTGAAAAATTTGAAAATTCAATTTTCGACGCGATCATTTGAATAAACAACCCAGAAAAATGAGTGAAAAATAACAAAAACTAAAAAGTAGACTAGACGCACTCTGTTCTTATTTCCAATTATAAGCTAAAATACCAACGCATGAAAATTTGATATAAGTTAATGAGTTCGTATCACAAGTTTATGGGTTTGTATCACAAGTTTATGAGTTTGTATCACAAGTTTATGGGTTTGTATCACAAGTTTATGAGTTTGTATCACAAGTTTATGAGTTTGTATCACAAGTTTATGGGTTTGTATCACAAGTTTATGGATTTGTATCACAAGTTTATGGGTTTGTATCACAAGTTTATGGGTTTGTATCACAAGTTTATGGGTTTGTATCACAAGTTTATGGGTTTGTATCACAAGTTTATGAGTTTGTATTACAAGTTTTGAGTTTGTATCACAAGTTTATGAGTTTGTATTACAAGTTTATGAGTTTGTATTACAAGTTATGAGTTTGTATAACAACTTTATGAGGCTTCCATCACAAACATATTGTGTTTGTAGTCTTGAACGTTGCTAGGTGAAATTTAATTATAAAAAAATTCTATTTTTTGTTTCCGGAATTCCTAACGCTTGACAAAGCACACTGACACGCGGGATAACACCCTTAATGTAAGTCAATTTACAATATTTAGGAGAGATTCAAGCATTTTCATCATCAGGTTAGGTTAGCAATACAGTTTAACTTCGTTAACAATAATTAATCCAGTATGAAAAAGCTTCGAAATACCAGCAACTATTACTTCTGCAATACAAGTGTTTAGTTTCATTTTACTATTATGCACAGATGTATTCCTACACCGCCACACTACACATGTATCACTACACCGTCACACTACACCGCCACACTACACATGTATCACTACACCGTCACACTACACCG
>VCRD01003021.1:0-70845 GCA_006783055.1 Trinorchestia longiramus | reverse complement strand
ATTCTGTAAGTAATATACTGTCTAAGAATTTGTACATATATTAAAAGTTGCACATTGTCAGTGTCATGAAATATTCCCAAAGTATCACAAGGAAATAGTATCATTGTGTGCTATAATGTAAGAGAAATCTGAAAAGTATAGTTTTCTTTCCAATTTTTCATTCCTACAAAATTATTCAACGATCAATTATATGCTTTCAAAAGCAGGGAAAATGATAGGGTTCCAAGTTTTCTAAGAGGTTCTTTTAAAAGGATGAAAAAGAAGTTTTTAAATCTTGGTACTGAATCACTGCTATTATATTAAAACATGTATATGAGTTGTTGTGTGGCTTAGTGAAAAAGTGATATAATTTTAAGAAACTTTGAAAAAGGTATTGAATCTTTTTGGTGCAGTTGAGAATAATGATGTGCATAGAAGAATGGGTTGGGAAAAATTGTTAGTGTTACTTATTCAGGTACTTTGAATGTTGTAGAGCAAATTTATGAGCAACCTATGGTTGAAAAAAATGAAGCTAAAATTGAGATGCAGTGTGGTAAAAATAGACTTGTTTCAATTAATGCATCATTTGATGAAGTTAGAGGTGTCTAAAGTGGGAGTGATGTTAATAGGGATTACACAACTGTGTTCCCTTGGCTGAAATTAGGGGAGAATATGAAGGGCTGTTGAATATATGAAACAACCTTAATGAAGGTATTTTACATAACTTACCTTGAAAATGGATATATGAAAGGATATATATATACATGCTTGATGTAAGTAGCAGTGAATCAACTAGAGCTTCAAGCTCTATGCTAAAGTATTGCTCAAGTGGTAAAAGAATGCTAGATAAGTAATAAAAATAATCAAGAAGTATGGCTGGAGTGAAATAGGGGAGAAAATTAGTTTGATCCATGCTGAGCAACTTATACTCTAGAGCAGTGGTTCCCAACCTTTTTGTGATCAAGCGTCACTTAGAGGACCCATACAGTCACCACGTACCACCTGGTTTCAGAGAAACGAAATTCGATCAGATATCACTTTATTTCCATAATTGTTCTAGTAGAACACGCAAATCAACTAAGATTTGCTTACCAGAAATCGGTGTCAGATTACCCTGTGTTAGGCAGTACGCATTTTTGTGAAATAAAAAATAACGAAATAAAAATTGTTCATGACCCCGAAAGTGTTCTCCTACCACCTGGAAGGCCCTCGCGTATCGCTAGTGGTACGCGTACCGCAGGTTGGGAACAACTGCTCTAGAGGGAGAGTGCTGAGTGTATTAGGTGTTTATTTTCTAGCTGTAACTGTTGTGGGCTGAAGGCTATTCTTAAAACAAGGCTTTTTTCTGTATATACAACTTATGTTTACTCAATTGATGCATTCATTGAGTATTCTGATTTACTTGGGGAGTGTATTATAAGAGCAAACTCAATATGAATGTGATTTTTCTAGTGCAGAGTTTGTTAAGAAAAAAAGCCTTTAGACACGTGCTCATGAGTTCAATAACATCTACTGCATTTTGCACAAAGAGAAATTGTACAAATAAAAATACAGTTATTATTGCACTAGAAATTGTATTTACCCTTAGGAAATGTGCTTTCATACGATCAGTTTCCTGCCATAGCAACCTAGTAACTTTTCATTTTTTCCTTATTACTTATTATCCAAAGATTAATTTTCATCCTGTTTGACCTGACTGACTACTGCGTTTTTCAGTGGCTGGTGCTGCGGTTCCCCAACACGAGCCTGTACCTGGACACAGCTCGTGAGTGCTACGAGGCCTACGTCATCTACAACTTCATGATGTTCCTCCTGCAATTTCTAGACCAGATGGTCGAGCTTGATGTGGTCTTAGATCTTAAGCCTCAAACTAAGCACTTCTTCCCCTTGTGCTGCCTCAAGACGTGGCCTATGGGAAGGTAAGATGGAATTTTTATCCTTTATTCGTGTTGTATAGTAATAAAAATGTATTTTGTTCCTATCTAATACCGTAACACCAGCAAGTAACCCCCACGATACATGAAATCATTCACGCAAGCCGGTGTAACTCTGGACGAAAGGCGTATTAATGCTGGATTATTTCTGTATCATCTTAGGAGCGGTTTTCTACCACCACGCCTAGACTCTTTAAAAAGAAATAGCCAATGCAAATTTGCCTATCTTGAATACGATTACAATATTAAGATACATTTTATCTTGACGTTAATGTAAGTCCATAAGGAGATTTTAAAAGACCATAAGAATATAAACACTTATAAACGACCTTTCAGAATACATCATATCAGCTTATCCATGGGAGAAAATGGTGAATTTGTGAGGAAAATTTACTAAAAATAATTAAAATACTCATTTTATGTTATTAACAATGGTGAGTCAAGAGCTAATTGTTTTAAAAGATTGGTGTACATCAAGTTTATTTATAGAGGATTTTGGAATCCTATTATTCAGAAAACTAGCCAGTTCCCGTGGAAATTTCACAATTTAGATTTGACTAATTTGAAATTATTATAAAGATTAATGCATTGAAGATTTACGACGAATTATTGTGTTTTAATTGAATACTTTTCATTAATATTTACAGGACCTCCATTGTGTATCTTATCTAACAATAACGTGGCCCTGATAGTACCAGTTGAAATTTCTTGATTCAAAAATAAGAAAATTAAGGATCTATGAAATAAATACATTTTTCAGTTTTACCCGTGGTACCATCAGCATCAGAATATTTTTCTTGAATATATACAGAACTTTCATTTTGTATCTTACCTAACGATAACATGGCCGTGTAAGAGAAGAAAGTTAATAACGGAACAAATGGCTTGTTTTCTGTGATCCGGTGCTTTTGGTATCCACACTACAATGCTTGTAATACATGCATACCCGTTTTGATTCCAGATCAAAAATTTTCTTCAGCAATAGATAGGAAGTAATGGGACGGACACACAGATACAGCGAGAGAGTTAGCAATACATAGTCGATTATATACGTAGATTGGATGTAAATGAGGTAATAATTTTCATTATTTTCTCAGAATTGGTATGTTCCACTACAAAATTTGCTAGTTTCTAGTCAATTTGATTAATTAAGATGATGGCCAAATTTTTATCAATAACCAACCATGTCTAATATACGTTGGATATTGACCAATGCTGACTCTTGTACTAATCTTAACTAGTACCTAACTGATTGAAGTGCTTGAGCATTTGTATGATTTGCGTTTGGTTGTACTTGAAACTGTCATGGTTTCTGTTGGATTTATTAACGGGTGTTTTTTGTTCTCAGGGAGTTCATACATCGTTGTAAGCACGGCATCCTGCAGTACACAGTGTTCCACCTCATCACTACAGGCCTGGCTTTTGTCTGCGGCCTCGCCAACATTTACGAGGAAGGAAACTTCTCGCCCACCAACGTTGGTTTGCCCTTATGTGCCTCTTCTTCGCATTATTGTTTTGTGTTGCTTAAAATGCTGCCTGAGTTGAATGCCGTTTTTCAAATTACGCTTTTTCGATGATGAATGGGTGTTTAAAAATGAATTAAATTGCTTAGGAATCAGGAAGCTTTGGTTTAACGTTATTTCAATGTCACCAGCTTGAACTAAGAGTTTTTGCTCTTTTCAAAGTATTCTTTGGTCTTTTTTTTAGATTGTCTCATTTAACGCTAAATTTCTCGATGAGCTGGAAATGTAACCAATTCTTCCAGCATCAAAAGGCTTACGTTCAAAAACTACTCCAAATATTTACTGAAAAAACTTTAGCCATACAATCTTTCTCACGATTTCAACTGAATCATACAAGGTACTTGATAAGTTTTTGTCAGGGTGTTTAATAATCTCATCTCTGAAGGCATATCTTGCGAATACAGACAAATACAAATAGAAGTACATACTTGTCTACTTAGTATAAACCTATAACTTCACTCGTAAAATCGTTTTTTCAATAGTCTTATGGAAACACTGTAAATGAATTTTGGTGCTGCAGGCTTTCGTGTACTTGTTCGTGATCAACAACGCGTCTCAGTTCGTGGCGATGTACTGCCTTGTACTCTTCTACAAGGCCATGAAGGACGAGCTTCAGTCCATGGCTCCTCTTGCCAAGTTTCTCTGCATCAAATGCGTCGTCTTCTTTTCCTTCTTGTGGGTGATTCAACATCACATGTGTTGTTTAATATATGCTCTAGGGATTATGGATGTAATGAATATGAATATGTTGTACGTAGAGAGGCTGGACAAAATAATGAAAATATTGTTTGACTAGTAACTTTATAAATCAGATAGTTATTCGTACAAGTTTTCAGATTCCTTTAGTAGAGTTTGAAATTATTTCTGAATAATTAAGCAAGCTCCACTTATGGAGCTTGCTTTAGCTCCATAAGTGGATCTGTGGGAGGCCCGGTTCCTTATTTGTTGGTTAAAAATGTGCCGCCCATATTTAATGATATTGAAACCTGATAATTTTGAGGCCCACTCCTGAGGTTATTTCGTTTTTTCCTGTCCACTCGTATAAAAAACAGTGTATCTCCTTCTCTGTGTGTCCGTCCCATTACCTAGTATACATAAAGCCACCATGATTACCTAGCAGGAGTAAAGCAGCTTTGACAATATCTGAAAAGCGTCAGATAGTCTTCCTGTGTTGTGATTTATTTCTGTATATAATGTAAAGAAGAGGCTCATAGATTTTAACTTCACGAAGTTGCAACTTAATATCGAGCCTGAAATTTCTTCCTTACTTTGTTACGAAATAATTCGATGTTTCGTATGTTTCTACTTACAGCCTAGCACGTTGTTGCTATATTTTAACATGAATATTTATGGGGATTATTATATAACGATACTAAATATTATTATCGTTCAATGTTTATAACGATTGATATTTGTATGTTTCAAAGATGGATATTGATAGGATTCAACAATGGGTATTGATGGGGTTCAAGGATGGATATTTGTAAGATTCAACCGGTAAAATTTTTTTTGAAAATGTCTTGATCTTCATCACATTTCTGCTTGACAGTTATCTAGAAAGCCAAGTTTTGTAGTCCCTGACTTGAACCTTGACAGTTCTGTTGAGACTCTAATTAATATTCGTGTTGCAGTCAGGGGGTGGCCATTATGTTCCTCGCCAAGCTTGGGGTCATCACTAATGTGTTTGATGAGGACGACGACAGTGAGCTGCAGCGCATCTCCAATGTCTTGCAGGTTAACGCGACTGACACTCAGCGCTCTCTGAGGGCTTGAAAACTTAATATTTTGGCTTTTTCTAACGACATGTAAAATTCTCGTAGCTGAGCAGGAGGATTCTGGTGTGTTTGGTTAGTACGCTGTCGAAATGTATTCGGCTTCTATTTGACTAGAAGGCATGAGGAGCCTAATCTTGGTAACAGCTTAACAAAATGAATGTAAAGCATATTAACCCTAGAAACACCATCGGGCAACGAAACCCGTTTCCAGTAAAAATGTATTTGTGTTAAGGTGTGTAAATTATCGTTATTCATTATATACACTGGAATAATATCGGTAAGTACACATTTTACAATTATAGAAGTTTATATGTGAGAGAAAAGTGGACTGACGTGACATGCTCATGCGGTGTCCGATGCTGTACATATTTGTTGGTCTTGCTAGAGTTAAAACAATTTATTTATCCATGTAGGACTAATAAAAATGTATAACTTTTGAAATATATCCCATTCATTTATATGAATTGTTTTTACATTATATGAGGGGTTGCATCATGCAATTTTTTACCTTGATTCTTTATTTTTATTTTACTGGTCTGTGCTCATAAAAGTTGGTAAATGACACATCTACTGAAACGTAAAATGTGGGAACATATTTTTACCTCAAGACAATGACAAAGTTTTTTTGGACAAATTTTCTGCATTAGTGTGGATTTGAGTGATGTTTCCCGTTGTTGGGTGCAGAACTTCTTGATCTGCGTGGAGATGTTCATAGCGGCAGTGGTGCATCACTACGCATTCTCGTACAAGCCCTACATCGACTCGGACTTTGAAGGCAGCCACTGCTGCACAGCCTTCCTTCTCATCTGGGACGTCTCTGACGTGCGCTCCGATATCAGGGAGCACGTGTCTGTCGTTCGTAAGTCATTTTTAAGTATATTGTATTGAATGTGTCATACAGGATGCAGCAACATAGCTTCCTTTTTTTGAATGAAACTTCCTTTGAAAAAAGGAAGTTATGTTGCTGCACCCTGTAGAATTAGGATGAAAGGTGTTGTATGCTCGAACGCGGATTTGCTCAATATAGTTTATATAGCTTTCACAAGTCCTTCCAAACTCCAGTAACAAATTGCAAACTTTTATCTTCATGGTGAAAATTATTTTCGCTGGATAACCTGTTGATATTTCAAGCTTATATATTTCAGTTCCATCGGAGACAAAGGAACCAGAAATGTTGAATGTTCGTGAAATTTTACTTTATTAATCTCAGATAATAATCTATAATTTCTAATTATTTACTCGTTTCCTGCAATTGCATAACAGGTGCTAATCTTTACTCTGTACACTTAGTCAGTAAACAGCTCCAAAATTTACCGAACCTAACCTAAGAGGCCCACACGGTGGGCCACTTTGCAGCAAATGTGTTAATAATGTATTAACTTTAGAAACAAATTCGTAAAGCTGATTATACTATATCTTATTCCCCTTAAATAACCTCTTAATGCTTATGATATCTTTATCCCAATTCATACGCTGACTTCTTGGGGACTGACTTCTCCAGGTAGAACAAGTCTCGTCCATTTTACTTCATGGAACGAGGTTGTCGTCATTTTAGTATTCAAGTGAAGAATTAAAACTTTGGATCCCATTTAGCGATATCAGAATTATTAGCGTATCAGCTGCTGTGTTTATTGTGAAATGTGTGTCGTTAAATATGTAATTCCTTTTGGAAAGCAGTGAAAGTTGTCTAATGTTTACATTGTTATCATTTTTAGTGGATGGAATGAACCATCAGTGTTATTATTAGCATTATATCGAACTTATGATATTCACATTTCATCTGAGGACGAAATAAGGGCTCATTTATCTGTTAATATTATCATTTTATAGGAGAGGGCTTTCAGATTTTCCTCCATAAGCATCGCATTCTTCATATGGAATGCGACGTTGTCTTTCACTAACTTTGTGTCTAAAGAAAGAAATAAATAAATAAAAGGTCCCTTGTCAGACCATATCTCATTTTCTTTGTCTTAAATTAAAACGTTGCCTTTCATGTTCTCTAGTCTCGAATATTTTCCCTAGGAAACCACAGAATATTTTATCGCTCTATTGGTGCAAGTTATGTGATATGAATTTTCACTAGCAAAAAATAATTCGTCTCCCTTGTTTGAATTTTCGTTTGCTCAAAATGATGCCTGTCATTTGTGGTCATTAATGTTTGAATTTTTCGAAGCTAAATATGACAATGTTTTCTTTGTGCTAAGTCTTTTATTTTACCCAGGCGAAGGAATGAAACGCCACTTGACAGGACACCACTCTCGAAGTGGGGGCAGCCACAACGAGAGCGGGGGCAGCTGGGGAGGATTGAGCAAGAGTCAGAGCGGGGGAGACGAGCGTACCAGGCTGCTAGTACCCACACCTTCCCACCACACCGTCTACTGCGCCACTGACGAGGCAATCACCTCCCCTCACTGCACTCTCACACTTGTAAGTTTACTGCCCTTTGCTTTAGAGCCCTGGCCTTATTCTTACTCTTACGTCACTGAACTTCTTCCTCCCATTCATCCTGTTTTTAAGTTGGGAGGCGATTATTCTCATAGAAAATCAATTCACTAGGATTTGTCACCCTGGTGAATAAAAATGCTTTCTCTTTATTTTTCCTCACAGGGGGAGGAAAAATAAAAGGGGCATCTTCCCCCCTTCTTTCCTCACACAGGGCATCTTCCTTCCACAAATCTGATTGTGTGCATTCATTGTACCTGAATTAGTCGAAGAAAAATTAAAAAGTGTTTAAGCAGTAAGCCGATTTTTTGAAAGCTAAGATATTTGATGATTTTATGCCTATTTTTTATTAGGTTGATGTAAGTTTATTTTAACCCAGCCAAGGAATGGGGCTCCTAGGGCTTCGTGTTCAGAAAAGTAAACTAGAAACAAATTAGATGCAGGAGTCGTAATACGTTGACCTCTTCTGAGAGCGGATTTTACCTGATAAATAACTGCAAATGCTTTTTCTTTAGCCATATTTTTTCCCGAGAAAATCACGTGCTTCATACATTTAGGCGACTTATTTCAAAGTTTTAAATTGCATATTAATAAGAATTAGAACTGCGGCTCATTTTTAATTGTATTTAGTAGGAAGGTACGTTTCTTTTCATTTTTCCAAAATTGTTCTTCTTGGCTTATATTCTATTTGGACTACCGAGGCTGTATGAAACTTTGATTTTAATTTCGTAGTCAATGAATAAAACATTTTGAATATAATGCTAATTGATCGATCCAACTTGAAGCGTGTTCCGTGGTCTCCGAAATGTTTGCCATTAAAAATATTCTTTTTACCGTTGGTTCATTTTTTCATCTTACTTGTAAGATTTGTGTATATTTAATAGCTAGTTCCTGCCAGTGAACACAACATTTTCTTGACATGGGGCGTGCAGGGTGAAGATTCTGACAGTGATCCCGCCCCTGAGATGTGACACCCGAGAGACCCTCACCCAGGCACCGTGGTGTGAGGGTAGCTCTGTACTCCTTCAGACGATCCGTTGTTTTCTGGACCAGCTTCCTGCGTGACAGTAGGCAACTAGATTAATTTAGCGTTAGCTGCATTGAACTTAGCTTTGAATTCGTGTCGAAATCGATCTCAGAGTAAGGCCTAATGAATCGTGTATTGGAAAGTCGGAATGTAGTTTTGGGGGGATATTTTGCTGTTAAACATGGACTGTTCGGACAAGCTGGAGGGAATATAATATATTTTTTCTTCAGTCTTGAAGGCGTCTGAAGTGTATTGTGGTAAAGCAGAATATGCTGGTAAACATATCTACTTAAAAGCTATCAACTATGTTCTATTTAAAATGCTGCAGATTTTGCGGTTACCGAGCATAAGAAATGGCAGTAGTCAACGAAAACACATTTTTGTGCATTCCATGCTGTTTTTATGAGCCCAAGTGTGTCTTTCTAGCCTTCCGATTGTTCATTTTGTTGGTGTCCATGAAGCATGTCGACCCTGTGACTGCGAGCATGTTTCTGGAGTGTTGAGGATGGTGGGCGGTGTTACATGTCGGCTCGAAAGCTCTCGCCAGCATCGTTCAGACTTACGTGCCAGCTGCGGATTTACCTATTTGATGCCACTTGTGTCGTATAAGGTCATAATTTAGAATCCAGATCTTCTCTACATTATAGATCGTCACTGTATATGTCATAAGGCACGCTAATTCTCCTAACTTTTCACAGTATAGATAAGTTTCGGCATTATCTAGCAGCTTTCTTAATTAATTTTAATATCACTGTTTCGTGAACAGTTCGAGAAATTTATTTGCTATTTACACTAGTAGTCTGACAAGGCACAGCTACCACTTTCATTTCAGAATGGTAGTATTGTACGCATTTTCCCTGTATTGGGGTATTTGCGAGATAGAAAATTTAGTTTGTTAAATTTATATGAATGTCCACAGAAACCGTCTGCATTTCTAAAAGTGATATCATTTTTGGCGTGGTCACGTTGTGCTTTTGTATTACGGTCTCATTATTCCAAGTGAAGATCATTTCGTCGACTAGTTTTTCTAATTTACGTTTATTCCTAGGAAGTGTTTCTAATCCGTGTGTCAAGAATCTATGAATAGAACACTTTGATTCACGCAATAATGCAGTGTCGTGCTGACGGTTGTTTGCTAGTCTTTTTGAACGTTGTGGTCCGCGGCGGCGTTAGGGCATTCGAAGTGTTGTGAATGAAATATAATTTTCATTGCAGAAAGAATTTCTAACTTCAGGCTCTATAGTCCTAAGCGTGGTGTGTTAAATGAGGACTTTTTCTGCGCTCGTCGAAAGTTATGTAGAATTCCTGTTAATTTGTAGGAGGTTGGCTGATACTTACTCCCCGTCAGTGTATCATAGGAATTAGTGCTTCTCATTGTGAACCCTGCTGTAAACTGCTGAAGCTGCTCACACGTTGCATGAGGCTGTTGTGGATTTAGTCATGTTACTTGATGGACTTTTTCTTCTTTCTACTTCTCATCCTCTCATATGGAGCCGGCCTGAATTCCGTGCAATCATCTCCTGCATGCGTGTCTATTACTTTCTCTACTCCCGTTTTCATTTCGTCTAGACTCTAGTGCATAAGCTTCCTTCCTGTCACTCTTCACATACTCATCAAGCGGTTATAATTCATAAATGCTATATGTGATAGTTATAGCTGTGGTGAAGATGACAGCTATTTAAATGATAATTAGATATTGAGGTCTTGAATTTTTCTAACAATGACAGAGTGAAACGCGCTCTACTACATGTGTTCACCTTCTCTGACTTTATCGAAGGAGTTCACGTTGCTTAATGCGATGTACGTATTTTCGTATGTTTTATGTAACAAAATTTTCTCATGCCGCTTTATGTAGTTTTGTGCCGTGTTTCCATTAAAATCTTCCAACAAATCGCTTCATCTCCCTCTTTAAAGATTGTAAGTTCATTAAATAGTGCTATGTTCGAAACTGTACTTTCATATAAGAATTTTTTTACTTCATCGCCAGCTGTATTCACTTATGTATAACTAAACGAATTGAGTTTCTTCCAGCCATGAAATTACTGCTAATATGCTAGTACTTTAAGTATTGTATATTGATATGAATATTCTGCGATAGTTGTCAGTGTTTATAACATCGACTTTAAGGTCTCGTGAACTTCAAGCTTAGATTTTTGTAAAAAAAATTTGGCACACGGAATTGTGATTACAAACACCACTTATTAATGAACATAGAATTCTTAATGCATATTCTGCAAGTGTTTATTCGCAGGTGCCATCTCAAAAATATTAATCGTATTGTGTATTATTTAAAGAGAATGTTTCCGTGGTTGTCATTTAGATTTATTTGTAAGTACATGACTGTTTACGCTGCTGCAAATGTACATTATTTTAACTTATTTCGACAAGCTTTAGATCGCCTACAATTTTTATTAATTGAATAAAATTGAGAGTATTCTAAAATTTTCAAGCGAATGAAATTTCTGCTTGAGCATTATTGAAATATATAAACTTATGTCTTCATAATCAGTCTGCTTAGTCTTCGTGATTCCTTAGCGTAAATCTTAAAAATCAAAGTGCAGTAAAAAGAAGTTGCATCAGCTTTCTTCATATAATCGTGATACTAAAGCGACAGAGCAAGTATTATCACCATATCAAGCATCGATAATTGCCTCAAATTTTTTATACATATTCAAAGTTAGTCATTTGTTAATTTTGTAATACATGCTCATTATGTATGGTACATTCATATTAAATTGATCAGCCTTCCTCTATTTCAGATGAGACTACACCTAAATGGCTTGGGTTTGTTCATTTCTTAATTATATCTTGTACTATGCAATATGAATGTTAAATTGTTCGAAATTTTCTGAATATGAACGAATTTCTAAAATTTATGTTGGACATTATTGCTCATACGAACAAGCCCATAGTGATCACTCTTAACATTCAACTGTCTTATCGATATTTTGGACTTTCTAGAATAAAATATTGAATTTAAAATTATTCTTGTAGGTTGGATTCATAAACGACCTGTTCTGGTACTGATGCACAAGGCAGCATTCCGATGTGCATTAGACTGCTATGCCATCTGGTTATCTATGGAATTTCTTATTTATGAGAAGGGGCCATCTTGTGTTGTGATCTTGCGTACCGAAGAATTCTCAATGACGTCCATATATTCGTTCCTTGTAGGGTAAGGTTTGGAACTCAGTCATCACCGCCGACATTGAAGTAGATCTGTGTAACATTAAAAGATCTTTGCACTTGCTAAAATGCAAGGCAGGCTTTTTGTGTATCTAATCCGGCACGCTTATCCTCGTTTCAGATATTGCATAGGCTTGTTCTGGTGCAACCCACCTGCATGTGTTCAACTTCAAATTGGAACCCTGTTGCTGTATTAAGTAGCTAGCTACTCACAATTTTTAGATTAGATTAGTTCTGAGAGACGTTAATTAAGGATCCTTAATTGAAGGGTGGACAGCACTAGTGGACTACTTGCATTTTTTCCCACGGGAAAAAATGCAAGTAGTCCACTAGTGCTGTCCACCCTTCATATAGTAAACTACTGGATCGTAATCGCCTCTGTCAGCGCTGTGTTAGCGACAGCACGGGAGTGGACTACTTGCATTTTTTCCGTGGAAAATATATTTACCACGGGAAAAAGTGCAAGTAGTCCACTAGTGCTGTCCACCCTTCTATTGTGTTGAGTAGTTACGTGTTCCGGCAAGTGTCTTATGGATGTAGTGCATCTTTCTTGTAAGCATTTGTGTCTGCCCTTTTTAATTTAATACCTTATTTATTTTTATTATTTCATTTTTTTCACTGTATCGTATTCTCTTTCCTCTTTTATGTCCGACATTTTTGGGGACTTTGTGCTGTAGAAGTAGATAGAACACTTAAGCTCGTTTCAAATAGAATATGCCAATGAAGTGTCTTCAATAGAGGGGTTTTGTTCCTTAGAAGTGTCCTAAGCTTTCGTGGGCAGACAGAGCAGTATTTGGTCTGGAAATCTGTTGGGGATTTAGTGTCGGAGCTACGTTGAACTCATGTTTCTTATTTTTCTGATCTTCTGGACACTAGCGAAGTCGTTATTTCTTGCACACGTGTGGTTATTATTCTCCCCGTGTTCCATTATTTTTTCAGTGTGAGATGGTCTTGATAGACCCATGCGGCCAGAGAGGTTTCGGTCTCTCAGTATAATAATGTATGTATATTATGCTCATATTATTTAGTATGATAAAAATCTTGTGCATTATATCACCTATAGAAAGAAAGCAAATCATTGCTCTCCCAATATTCATTAGATGTAGTTTTAGGCTGAGCTGTACTTAATTTTTGCTATGTTGCTACAGTGTGTTTCCTCAGGTAAAGTGAAAGAAGTGCTTGTAAAAATTAGCTTTGCTATATACTCGTATGTGGTCTTGAGGTGTCAGATATTTGAGTGAGGTGTTAGGTATTAAGTGAGAAAACGGAGATCTAGAAAATGTGTAATATTGAAAATTAGCTCTGAGCTTCTTACGTAAAGTAGCAATCCTTCAATTTTTCTGTTTCTGAAAGAGTGCCGAACATTCCACCGCGTATCTTTCTGCT
Source organism: Trinorchestia longiramus (assembly GCA_006783055.1). NCBI lineage: Eukaryota > Metazoa > Arthropoda > Malacostraca > Amphipoda > Talitridae > Trinorchestia > Trinorchestia longiramus. Next base: position 57,593 of record VCRD01003021.1, on the reverse strand, counting down.
CGAATCACTAATTCCGAGACCTTTTCTTCTGCGTGCCACATCGCTCATTAGGAGTACAGTGTGCACTTCAGCGACGCTAAGGTAGAGATGCCATTATTTCCTCCCTAACGTGAATAAAAATATGTACCAGCATGTTCCATGTCCGAGAACCTGATATGGGCCCAACTACAGCCAGAGCTCTGTTCTTGGATCACCTAACTTCCCCAACGACGAGGACTGTTAAATTATAGTGACGGGTCTCGAAACGAACATGGCACAGGTCATTCCGTGGTACGGGGAGATGACATCGTGTTCAAAAAGATCCCATGAGCAGCATCTAGCTACACAGCAGAGCTCTATGCCATATTGGCGGCTCTTGTTGCTTGTCGATCTACCCCTACCGAGTCCGTGACCGTAGAGTCCGCCTGTCGCAGTGCGCTTCAGGGTATCAAGTTTAATCCACAACACTCCCTATGTTCAGCCATTCATCTGTCTGTGACTCAAAATGAGAAATGCAGCACATTTTGTTTGGTGACCCGCCATGTTGGTGTGAAGGGGAGCGAAAGGACAGATGTAGCACCCGTTCGAGCTGTACACTTGTGGTGGACAACCTTGAAACCAATTCTTTACGTGAATTATAAGTCTGTGATAAAATGCACTATAACCAAGCAATGGTCAGAAACCTGAACCACCCATTGCAATAAATAAAACTCCGTTCAGTTAAAATGTCCGCGATTCCCTTCACCACAAGCTTTCAACAACATCAACCTTGGGAAATGAAGCTATGCTGCCTGCGTATTGGTCGCACACATGGTAAGCATGGACACAATGGAACGACGAGCGGCGATGGAGTGTGCGGGGTGCCACTCACCGTGCAGCATGTCCTCGTTGAATGAACGAGCTGTAACGCTGTCAGAAGCTTCTGTTTCAGTAGACGCCCTCCAGCTAATCTGAGTGGTTCTCTTGGTAATGGGGCGGGCAGTTGGAACTTGGAGGACGATAAATTCCTCAAATTAACTTCTATAACTCAATATAATGATCGACACAATGCCTAGGCTATTACAGACGTTAACTCGGTTGTGGCCTTCGAAATTCTACCTCGCATTATATCTACTTCTTCAAAACGTGTAAGACGTCTCATGCGGACGAACATAACCAAAACGCGGCCGAGTGCTCCTCGTTGATGCCGGATAGGGTATCAGCGTGGGTGGGATGCTGAAACCTTGGGGTGCTACGCCAAGTACTATGTGAAATGTGAGTGCCAGATGTAACACCATTCTGTAATACTGAAACTTAGTCCCAGTTCCTCAAAGATGCATGACTTTAAAAATTAGATGACTGCCTTTGATACCGTGTGTCACTGTTGAGATGGCTTTTATTGTAGCTACGGTGGTTAAATCAGGAATATAATAACAATTTCTAGTGAAAGCAATCGTATCCATTACAGTTTGTACATTCCTTTATGTTACACGGGCGTTATTGTGACTTGTTTACGCAGCTCACGTGTAATTCCCATTAGTACTACATAATTGTATACATAGGACGTTCCTCGTTCTAATTGTATTTACCAAGTATTCTGAATTACATCCGTATTGTTAGATGTATAAATGCAATTTCTTATGGCGCAGTAAGTACTAATTCATTGACACTGTTATTTTTTCTCGATGTACGCGTTTAACCTTCAGTTGAAGGGTGGAAAGCACTAGTGGACTACTTGCATTTTTTCCCGCAGGAGAAAATGCAAGTTGTAAACTAGTGCTGTCCACCCTTCATATAGTAAACTGGATGGTAATCGCCTCTGTCTGCGCTGTGTTAGCGACAGCACGGGAGTGGACTACTTGCATTTTTTCCTGTGGAAAATATATTATATTTACCATGGGAAAAAATGCAAGTAGTCCACTAGTGCTTTCCACCATTCAGTTGTATTGTGGGTTCTGCTCTCTTTTTTTATATGGGCTAATCTCCCTTGTGATAATAGTATTGTCTAGATTCATTCTTTTACTGTGTAAATATGTTCCCAATAACGCTATGTTAACCTATTGCATTGGGCGAGAATGGTTGCTTCTGCATCGTACGATCGTAAATGAAATGCTTAACGTTTCTATCTTATGATTGATAAGTTACTAATGCTTTGTATATTTTTTTCAGTGTGTAGTAGTGCTCGTTAATAATTCTGACATTCCTTCATGAGCCTGAATTGTAACGTATACTATGCTTATGCACCAAGACTTGACTCGCTTGGATGCTCTCAACAGAAAAGAAAATGAGCTAAAGAGCAATGCCGTTTTGACAGAACTATGGCATTTATTGTTTTTCTGGAGGTTGAACGTAATTCTTGTGCTTTTCTATGAGAGGGTAGGCGCACATCGTGTCTTAGCGAGCTTCTAGAAACAATCTTCAGCTATCTACGGCAGAATCGGTAATATCAGTAAAGAGAATTTATAGACTGGTCAAGTTCCGAGGTTAGATGAACGCTTTAGTCTTTCGCCACTGTGTGAATGACCAGCTCAAGTGGAGTCACTCCAGTTCGCCTTTTCTTAGTAATTCATGAGGGGAAGTTCATGTTCAAAGACGTGTGACTTATGTAAAGCTGTGATCTAATTCCAGTTTCAAAAGAATGAGTTCTTTGATTCTACTGAAGCGTGCGCCCTGCTCACCTTCCTGGGGGATGTGCTGTCTACCATTGTCTTTCATTCTCGGTGCAGGATTTCTGAGTTTCTGTTTAAGAGGTCTACTGATACCATGAGGCTGTTGTGAGTTCAGTTATGTTGCTCGATCGACCCTACCTTTCATTTTTCTACTTCGTTTCATATGGAGAAGCCCTGTATTCCTTGCAATAATCTGCACGAGTGTCCGATATCATGTATTCTCGTTTTCAGTTCGTCGAGCGCATACGCTTCCTTCCTGTCACTCTTCTTCAAGAGGTGTTAATTCACTAACGCTATATATAACAGCGTTCCCTATTATATGTATATCCCGAGCATCACTTGTTACAGCAAGCTGCTGTATTGAGTCATGTCGTTAGGCGATGCTCATCTTTCCTTTTGCGGCTTTGTTTTTTCTCTTGGGGGAGGCCGGTATTAGTATACTTTAGGTGGTCAATTTTTTATTTCGTTGAGGTTTCTTCTCACTGTTAAAACGATCTTCGTGTGAATACATTTAAAAATGCTGATAAAAATGAGCCTGATTACATGTTTTTGTTACGGATCTAGATATTTGATATTTTTTCTAGATTTCTAATGTTCATATTAACTCTCAGAAAATTGTCATATCAAATGCACCTTGTTTTCGTGTGTCTAAGTCCTGAATTCAATCAGTATCAGGAGAAGAATTCGTATATACTGAGGTGACAATCCCTCCAAAGGGTTACACTGAAGGTTGTTCTATGGCGTGCCTCGGGAGACGTCGCTCTTGTCGAGAAATGTGAAAGAATCCCGAGTTTTGATCAAGAAGGTCTGCCGATAGTGGCTGCCCTCCTCAGTGTGCCTTAGGGAGTTGGCGCTGATCTCTCACTCTTCACAGGAATTATGTTGATCTTATCTTTCCGTTTTCAGAAATACTACGTTTTCTTCCGTTAGGCGAAGTCACTGTTCTGTACAATCTACTTTTTGTGTCTCCGTTTCTATTTTTTCGTCACCTCACTTCATTTTATTGTGCTTTCTAGATCCTACTTTATTTATATTCGTGTGGTGAGATGTATCAATCGAGGCACTAAAATTTTACGTACTTGTGCCACTTCAACTGAACCACTATAAGTTTCCCTCTCACGATCGCCTTAATTAAGCGGAAACGGTGGTTTGACCATATGGTAATAATATTGAGTGAACGAGACGACACCTAGGTTGACTCTCTTCACAGAAGAGAACTGGATGAGTAGTATGCGAAAAATTTGTTTATTTGCTATCATTGATTTTGTTGTTACAAAGAAACCTAAAATATTTAGTTTAAAACAGTCAAACGATATTGAGCATAACTTGTAGGTATAGTAATGTAGATCCCTTCATAACATTCATTAAATGTAAAATGTTAGCACTGTGAACGAATCTAATTTAACTCGATTGAAACACGAATTTAGTGAAGCTTCAACCGTGCTGAATATTTAGAATCAATTGACTCTAATTGGTGCTGTGAAGCTCCTGTGCAAGTCGAGGCCGATCAGAAAAATAATTTGTAGGATGGCTTCATTGTATTTGCCTCAGTGCCTAGACTGTGATAACCCAATTTACTGCAGAGAAAAGGACGGTTTTCAACCTCGACTTGCTTGGTAAGAGTCGGTTCTTCAAGCTCTACTGAGTAAAGATTTTAGGCTCGGCCAAAACATTCTCCGAGTTCGGCAAGTGCAGCGATATTCTGTAACATACTTCTATAACACTTTCTGTTACTGAACTTCAGTTTCATAATGAGTTCAATATTCGTGCTTTATGTATTTCTCCATTAGATTTTTACTTGCGGATTCAGAGTTAAATTTTTATTGTTGCAGCTGACCATCTCGGTGCGTGAAAGTTTGTTATGAATTTTAGAGCAAGTGTATTCTTTACATTAGATTTTTATCAGATTTTGTTCACCGATGTGTGTACCAGTAGATTAGTTTTATAGTGAAATCACTTTAATGGTTTGTAACTCATTTTGAAGCATGACAACCTGTCACAATATTGTACATATTTGATAGCCAATTGAGCAAGCGGTGCCTCGTGATGCGATGGAAATTTGTAAAATCGCATGCGGCATAAAGTCATTTGAAGGAATATAAATTATCTGCTGCATATATATATATACATATATTTTCTGTCATGGTTGTGAATGTGTCCTTTAAATTAGTAAAGCATCGAACGATTAAATGTTTGAATTATTTTCTGTGAATCACAATGTAGTTTTGGTCACGATTATCACATAAGTGGTCAATTGATGCGTTCACGGCGCAATCTTAACTCGCTTGTGACTGCAAACGTAATCTTTTCAGTAGACGACATAGGCTTTTTGGTCTTTGTCTTCAAGTTCAGCTCCTCCGGGCCGAGATAAAAAAGGTGACCATTCCAATGCGTGACGCGTCTCGTATCTAAAACAAATTTTTTAGCAAGCATCGTTGATTTAAAAAGATGCTCTGCTGAATCACCTGATGCTTTTTATCGTCTGGAAGGGTTGGTCAACCTCGTAATGAAAGCTTAGAGGATAATAGAGCTTGGAATGTTTGGGTTTGAGAAAGTAGATTGTGCCCAAAACGTGTAATGAAGTATTTTTAGTCCCTGTTATCAGTAAGCTAGTACGCTTGCAAACGAAAACCCATTATTGCATTACAGACAAAAACTTTTATGTTAAAATATAAGGGATCCTACAGAAACTGGATATAATTCAAATTACTGAACCTAAATAATTATTTTAGACACTGAAAATTGAACATTCACGTAGAAACATTTAAAAATGGAGTGACTTACCAGCAGCAAGCGTTCTGAGCTGAGTTGAGCATTCCAGTGGAAAAAAACTTAACAATAAAACCACACCATGGTCGCCAATTACGTTGAGTTGAACATTTCAGTGACGAAAAACAGAAGACGAACATTTTGTGAACAATGAGGTGCTAGAAGCTTTACCACCCGATGTAATCATGGATACACTTGCGAATAAACTAGTGTTGATCCCTTGAAACATCTTGGGTTGGTTTTGATGAAATTCACTCCAGCCCGTACGAGGCAATGAGCTCTTCCGCCTTAGCGATGTAGGCCTTCATGGCATCCTCCTTGCTCATGCCCTTCTTGCTCTCCCACGAGTCCCACTTGGCCTTGCCTTTGAAGTCGAGCATGCCGGGACGCTCTGTAAATATAATGAGGTTCATTAACTCAAAACTTACTTGTTCCAGTAAGTTACAGTACTGTCATTTCAAACCATTCAGTGCAAAGGTTTATTGTAAGCTTAACACGTTCACTACGGTTGATATTTTGGAGGTCTTTTGTTCGCCATTGCATCAGTTTGAGCAGTGGTACACATATGTACCAACACGTCTATCAGCAATGCACCTCGTGGTATATATATGTACCAACACGTAGTGAACGTGTTAAACAACTGATTACGATTCACACGAAGAATGTTCAGGATCACTATCACAAATAAATCACTATGGTTAACAGTGGAGTACAAAAAAAGACGTACGATAACATTTTTATCTGAAAAACATGTTAATAAATTCCCATAGAAACATAGAATACCTTCGATTACCAAAATTCAAATTGTCAATCAACGTGCACTTAAGAACGACACTCAATACAGAATGAGGTTTCGCGTACGAGGTCCCGGAGTAAGGATAAAAAATCAATCCCTAAGAGTTCAAAAATTCAGTGTGCACTCATGTCGTCTTAACAAAACAGGAAATAGGGGAGATAAATACGAATGACCATTGTAAAATGTTACATGGCACAACATCACGTGACTAAACACTTGGATGTTTATTTTATCAGGTCTCATCGGTTGCCCGCTTAAAATACACAGTTTAACGTGACTACGAACATTGTGGGCCGACCAAGTTGGAAGCTATACAAGCAGAACGTTTTGCTGTCGTATTAGCAATACCACCACTCGTAGAAGAAATCTTTGTACAGACGCTAGTACTGGGTCACGAAGAACTGGTATTGATTTAGGCTATATCGCAGTGTACACGTCCATCAAAAATTCAAGGGGTGCTGCAGACAAAAGAGCAGGGATAGGAGCCGCACGCCATACCTGTATGCCAGCTTCATGTTGCGAGCCGCGCCACAAGAGCAGAAATTCGAACAAATTAATTATGAATTTTCAAGTTCATTGAGGTTTCAATTTCTCTCCACGTTGGCTCTGGATTTAGAAAGGGTGTCAATTGTTACACAGTGAATATTGTATTCTACTGGAATCTAACTTGGGATTTATCCTAAGAAAGAATGGTCGCTTCATGATTTATTCAGGGCTCGGAACAAGGAACAGAGCGCAGCTGTAACCACTGCATGAACACCTCGCATCACCATCTACTATTCATGGGAACAAAAAGTAAAACTGGCACAACGCCCAGAGTCATTGGCAACCGTGCCCAAACACAACTGAATTCCATGCCAGCGGTAACGCTGTCTGATAAAATATTTAAATGAGCGGGCTGTGGCTCAGACGGGCGATACGACTGAACTGTAGACATGAACATTCCAGTGGTGAAAGAACTGTAGTCCTGGAACTTGCATTCACTGACTTTCTATGATTGTACTAGGGAAGAGCGGTAAGTAGTGCACAAGAGTACGGAAATCATACCTTTAACATTATAGTTCGTAATATAGTTTGCCACAGAAATGGGACATCAATTCCACATCAGTGGACAATAATTCAAATCTTACCGCCAAAATTGGAGTTTAATACCAATTAGTAGCACGGGTTCGTATCATAGTTGTGAAGTCTCGAAAACTATTTCATTGCAAGTATCCAAATTGTCACTAGCGAGCCACTGAAGAATGATTAAACTCCAAATATAATACTGAGAATACCACACTCTGGTCAGAGACACGTTAAATAACGAGGGTCCGGAATAGACCGGTTCGGGATTGTTAGCCGATTGCGAACATATTAAAAAATGCAAACAGGGTCGCACTCACATACTGAGGAGTGAGTTACTCGAAGAGTAACTTCATATTCTCACTTTTTATGAAACTCCTGCGTGATTTAGTTCAGTATACAAGTTTATTAGTATCAATTACCACATATTCTTTTTGCTTCTAGAGAAGATAAGTCCCTTCAGAAGTTTTACTAGGAAGGCCATTGCATAGGGTAGCGTCTCAACAAAAAAAGCATGAAGGGCCCAACGTGACGGCACTTAAGATCACAGGACGAGCGCCCATGGATTTAACTCACATGATAGCTAATCGAAGTTGATACAATTCCATCATATGATCAAAGCCCGTTTTTGTCTCTCAATGATGCAAATTGTCATTCTGAATGCTCTGCTTTGGGAACTTCCGTATCATAATAAAACTAAAGCTCAATGTATCATGAGAATGGACTGTGCGATTAGAACCACGTTTCTCTACTGTACACTGCTACCGAAAACAGCATTTCGATACGTATAATTTCTTCCTATAAATAGAGCAGCGTGGTATAATAAACTAATAGAGCAGCCTACAACGGTGAGTGCGAAATCTCACAAGCTCTTTGATAACAAGAACACACATTTTCATGGCGTATCCCTTCCAAAATATTGTACTTTGTAGGTTACGTACTTCCACTCCATTCTTGAAAAGTTATGGCTTCGTCAGTGAACAGAAAAAAAATTATACAGGAATAGCATTAAATACCCCTGAAAAAGAACGACTCAACGGCCACCTCCGTCCTCCCCCGACGGCAAAAAAGAGGAGTAACATACAGTAGGTATCAATAGCAACTCTAATAAAACAAATCCTGTAGTAGCCTTACGCAACAAGTGTTGAGTAGCCGGTTGGTAGACGACACTCCGAACAGCGACATTTTCTGAAGCTAACTAAAGAAAATAAATACTTTTCCGACATACCTCCTGTTTGTATCAGATTATTACGCACAGAAGTTTCATCACTAAATTAGCACCATTTTTAAAAATTAGCATCTCAACAAAACGGAAACTTCAATAGTCCCTCAAGTCCCACCCCCATGAAAGGTATTCATTATTTAATCAAATTTAAACATGCACATTTAAATAAATTTATTGTATCCAGCAGTTAGTGCTGAATTTCAGTAACGATTCACCACTCAAATATATTACACGATTGTGCGGACATACGTAGAAGAATGAAAATACGTAAGTGACGGTCGTTAAGAATACAAACAGATCATCACTGCGGCGTTTAACACATTTGACGGAAGTGGCAGCACAATGCAAGAACTCGGATAACACGCGTCACTCTACGCACACTGGATTATTCAATCAATACACTGGACTACGCCGGACACGACTGGGTGGCAGGTACTCGAGTTGAGCTTGCCTGGCAACGGATCCAGACAGCCCAGTTACACTTTTCATTCTTTCAGACAATTGGACTTTTCTTTAAAATCGAACGTTATTGAGACGTGTTTCGTGATCAACCGGATTTTATACGAGAACAGATTACGTTCCTTAAAATTTAAACTGCATGGAACAGGCATGTGCATGCTGAGAATGCCTTAATATCAAGTAAAAGTACGTAATAAGCTAATGGAAGTTTAATATACTTTCCGTATCAAATTTATCTCACAGGATGTAAAAAAATGCCTCAAACTTTGACAAATCGATATTCATATTTTACAAGATATATTTTAACCATATTTTACATGGTAGTATCAGTACCTAAACGAATAATTCTGGCTCGACGTACGGATTCAATTAAATTTTGGCTTAACACTAAGCAGAACACTGAACTACTACTAGTCAATTGTCCAGTTCACAGCAGTATGTGAAGTCATCGTTCAGGTTGCACAGGGAATTCACATTCTTTCTAAAGACCACCTCCAATATTCATCAAAATCTTTAATACGGAGGGCGTGATGACATGAACAGAAAACAAAGGCTTCTTTTTAGGACAGACGTAGAGCCACGCCCTACTGGAATTGTACAGTGGACACAGAGCCACCGACAAAGCAGGGTTGCGGTCTAAGTTCGATAGCCCCACAGCCAATAAGCTCATGAGAAATTCTGAGTGGTTCGCAGAACGATCGACTGATAGGTATGATACCCAACAGCTACTGACGTCGGCTAAATTCTTCAAAGACACTAGTGATGAACATACTGTAAAATTTCTCACACGATGAAAAAATATCAAAGAAATAATAGAGATTGCAGACTCATCATGCTAGAAGAATGAGTGAAAGTAATGCAGATATTAGAACTGATCATTTTTTGCCACAATGACACTTCATTTTAGAAAAAATGGAAAAATGCTAACGATAGCAATATCGAACACGAAGATGAAATGCTGACGCTGCTGTAAACGATCTTCCACGCCAATGAGGCGCGTAAATCCCATGCTGACACTGAAGAAACAAAGCAAGACACAAAATTAAGACAAAATGAATTAACTTTGACTTTCGTATTAATCTTTTTCTGGAATTTTCAGTGCTTTGAAGCCCTGAAGAAACTGAAAATAATATCAATTCCAACCCAGAAGTCCAGCAGCAAAATTGGATATTTCCAGAACGCTGGTCCTATGGAACACTTGAATTGTCGAAAATAGTTGTTATAAAAATCGCTATGGTCGTTATTTTTGGCTTTAGCGTTATTGTATTGAGGAGCCCAACACATAATCGAGAGAACCGCTCAGATCAATAGAGATATCGTACCAAAACATCAATCAACAAACTACAGACAAAAATTATGCTTGAATGAAGTACGTCGATATGACACTTAGACAATCGCCTCGAAAAGAACAGTAAAATGAACATAAGAATACACTAATTGAACATAATTTCAATTCACAATACTACATCTGGTGTAGGTGCGTCAAGAACATTCTGGGAAGCACCACGCGCGCTACGAAAACTAACAATGAGAAACATTAATAGCAAATTCTGTTCAGAGACGCTTGAGAATCCTACATATTCCCCGAGAAGCAAAAAGTCTAATACACGCTGAAGAACGATTCTTTTTATAAAGAACCCTGAGGAGTATGAAAAAAGCAGGGTTTTTGGTAAACGTTCACGTTACCTAAATAGTATAACAGAGAGCTTATTACATTTGAGTTCTAAGCTATTGGTTTAGAGTCAAGGGAATTGTAAAAACTTAATCTTGGCCTGAAGGATGGAAGCACGATTTATCAAGTGAAAATCACTCGAAAATTGATAAAAGACTGACATTCACCATACTCAATATTGTCATAAACACCGTCACGAGTACAATTTTCATTTTTTCTAATGCATCCTCAGTGAAAGAAGAGTACATTTCCCATGAGTGCATTCTCAAACTATGGCACTCACTGAAAAGCGACAGGATCGCTGGTATAACGAAATGATCACATTTCTACACTAAAAAAAGACTAACCACAACCTAGTACAGTTGATAAAACTTAAATTTGTGAAAAAAATTTACGTGGATACATAACAAATTGCTACCTTGACATTCGTGCATCTCGATGAGTACAAATGTTTCGAGAAGTTATTTAACTATTATTCGTTACACAGCAGGGATTGCCGAGCACGTTGCTGCCAGAGAGGTGCGCTAGCGTATAGTCACAGCAGCTCAGAGCGATTTATGGTGGAACCAGATATAAACGAGTGGAAAACTGGTAAAAAAACTGAGCACATTAGTGAGAATCATCTTTATACATGCTTACTAGAAGGCATTTCAAGAAGAACAACATTCAGAGAGCTTTGTGTGTTCTGCAGTGCTGTATAAATAAATATGATTGACTACAGCTACAGTTCTCAGCTTGAGCAAAATGACACCAGAACATAGTTTGTTTGCATTAATTCTCTGCCAAAGACATAACGTTAGATAAACAATAGAATAACTCAAGAATTCACACGACATCAGAATTTGCTCATATAACAAAAACCGCAGAATTATTCATTAAAATGATATGATGGAGAGATTAATTATTAAAAATTCTGGCACTTAAGTACACTGCCAGCGGAGAGCTGACGTAGGGCAGCCCACGAACGCCATCTTAGGCTTCTAGTCTCGAAATAGTCCATAGAAACCAACCAGTTCTTGCTCGCTCGTCTATATTAACTCACAGACACGCAACATTGAGACGAGCACTGCACTGTAAAGCAGCCTTACATTGTTTCGAACGCCACAGATCCTTTAGATCTAAGCAGTCTAGCTCATATTTTATAAGAGTTAATGCTTGTATGTACGCTCACGATCTTTCATTCAACGAAACAGTCCTTTAAATAACACTAGGTAATCAGATTCGTTCTTTCACATAAATATTATGCACACTTCTATAATGGTATTCTCTACTGAGGCCAACGGTTGTAAAAATGTAACCTAATCTACGTACTTTCGAATGATGGACATAAGCTGTAATGCAGACAATCTAGCGAGTAGAGACTCGTACAAAACGTTCGCTATCTCTATGAGATATAAAAAAAATGCCTCCGAACAATACATCCACATGTCATTGCAGACCATGACAGGTCGTTCGAGTCAACTCGGAGGTTTCTGAACTCATCAAGGAACTACGATACATAACCAAGCAAAATTTTCCGGCTTAAAGAAATTGTTTGTCCGTTATTTTCTTGAAACAATTATATTAAAAACAGTTCCATTTTACAATTTTGAGAGTGAGTCAACACATAGCTTGCATCATTCCAGCTCAGCACCGAGAATGATGTTCACAAGTTCTCATAACTTTTACGACAATGGGATAAATGTTATTTTACGGCCCCGCCCCGCTTGAATAGCAATTCAAGTTGCATCAAACTGTTAATTGCTTCAAAGTTAAAACGATTGCATGTGTTTGCATGAAAATTAATTTTTTAATATACCTTTGAATTCCTCATTTCTGTTTCAACTTGTGTTTTATATGTTGAGTATTCTACTAGAGCTTCAGCATTGCCAATTTAGTTCATGCATGCTGAACCGTTTACACTTATGTAACGATTTTGGTTTTCATTTCTGAACTAGTAATAAAAATTTTTTACAATGGAACAATTACTCAAACCATACTTTCTGGAATGAAGTATTCTAGATATTATACTTTCGGGCTTAGTGATTGCGCTCGACCGCAGTCACTCAAGGGCGATCCAACATTTTCAGGGCACTAGGGGACAACTAAATGGAAAAAAAATATGCTTATCAAGACACACTTAGAGCATCGTAACCCTCCTTCTCCTCCTTATTCTTCTTCTCTTAATCCTCCTCCTCCAGAAAGGTGAGCAGGTCATTCGAGGAACGCAAAAGTTCTGATGCACGCCTAAGGTGTGAGTTACACCTCACATTATTATTATATTCATAGTTTGACCACCGCTTACACCTCACAACGCATCGTTACTTTCCCTGCTCAAGAAAACGTACGAGTTAAGCATTTATGAAAATCCAAGCGTCTTATAAACGCTAAAGTTGTGTTACCCAAATTTGTGCGATCATGAGTTTTATGATGCAGTCATGGTGAGACCTACAAAGCAAGTTTGATGTCTCTGTCGACATGGCTGTGACTGACTGTACCTACCACATGAGGTACTAGTCAAGTGGTTGATAATAAGGAGTGGACGGTGAAGCGCTAGCTTATCTTCGATACTGAATACAATAATGGGCAGTTCCTGTGAGCAACCTAACGAGAAAGAAAACATAAATGGGCAAAATTTTTAAAACGAAAATTATTTTCAGGCTTACATATTCAAACGAACAATTTGAGAACTAATTTTGATCTACGAGCTTCGGGTTGACAAAACAATTGAACATGATGTTGTACAATGTAATCTTTAAATTCATAAATACTTGGCAGTAGATTAAGTAACAATAAATTAGATTATGTAAGAACAAGTAGGAAAACGAAATAGAAGAAAAAGAAAACTATGGAACAACCAAAAATATCGAATAACTAAAAAAACAAAGCAACTGTTAGTAAAAAATGTATATTTTCCCGCGAGTCCTTACATTCACTTATGAAAAACAAGTCCCTAACACATACTGACGGGACCGGCTACCACTAGCATCATCACTATTTATCAGACGCTTATTAATATTACCTACCCTGGGTCTCCAATACAGGCCAAAGAACAATCCCTGTCATTGTATATCCAAAGTGATCGCACGAAGTAAAAGAGATGATTTTAACAAAATTATAACTTAAATTACAGAGGCAAAAATACTTCACCTTTCCATACATGAATCGATCGGGTCTTTCTTAGAAGAGCACCAAGGCCAACAAGCTGCCGGCATCAGAACCTGATAGTTCACAAGAGGCAGACCGATGCTAGCCACTTCATGGTCGTGCGATCAATAACCTTGAGGCATTTGGTTATTTGATATATTTTTCTCCTACTATGAGCACCACCTTCGCAACTACTTCTGTCACCCTAATAAAGAAGTCATCACAAGGCATGATATACGCACGCAAGAAAAGTATACAAAGATAACATGTCTGTGAAGGCATAGTGTACATAGCTAACTGACTATTTCCACTCAACATATCCAACAAATAACGCCTGCCTAAAGTTTCTATTTTCATCGTTGGTGAGCGCCCCCCCCCCTCAAACTATGTGAGTAATGGTGAGCGGAATACCGCTTTACATCTCATAACTCTGCCTGCCACAGTCCTGGCTTTACACTCAAGAACTGATTTATTGGTCTAGTAGGTGATCAATCAAAACTAACTAGAGCTTTATCGTCAATAATTTTGGTTCTGAACAAATACAGCATACAATCAAGCTTATGACTGCAGAACGAACATCGCAATTCATCCTGCAACGACACCGCTGTTGCTTATAATTTGCGGTGACAACATAACTTCCTTTTTTCATAACTTTTTGAAAGGCAAAAAAGGAAGTTACGTTTCCGCACCCTGTATTTGCAGCGTCAACTGCACCACTGGAAGCGGTTCTCAACTTCTCACAATAACGCAGGTTCGTTCAGATGCACTGTTAGGATGTTTAACTCTTTCAAATCTGGTAGCACACATTTCATACCTCCAAAGAGGTCATATTTAATGTTTGGTGGTACAGAAAGCATACCACTTTTTCGAAATTAAGTTGCTGCACTGCTCAGCAGCTCAAAACTTGTACCACCATCATAAATGTCAGGGACTATCCCTAGGAATCAATAAATTTTTTAACAGTACACATTTCTTTCTGCCAAAAGCATGAGCCTGAAATGGTTAATTAATTTAGGCATCATAGCACAACTCAAACTTGATCAAAAATATTGCTAAACAAATTGAAGTTATTCACAAATACATATCTGATGATCCTTAAAACAAAAAAAATTAGTAGATGTCCAATATTCAAAAAGAACCAAACTCAAATACAGGATACATTTATGCAAACTCTAGGGCTGGGCTTAAAAAGTGCAGAATGTCATGTACATAGATCATGTTGTGGGAGCTTTAGCCTTTAAGTCTTACCAATTAAGCATGTTCTCTATAAAGCAGCATAACAAAGATGTTATAGAAATTATAAAAGATATAAAAATGAAATAGAGAGGTTGGTTAAATAAACAACAAACACAAAGCTGAATGCTGGCTTCACTAAGCATATCAATGAATATATTACTAATGAAAAAAAAACTGTTAATATAGTAATTCAAAAAGATTATATATATGATAAAAATCAAATGTTAAAATGAGAGAAGCATCATTCACATGCTCCAATGCTCTGCTCAATCAGATCACACTGATTTTAGATACCTAGACATTTTAGTTGATACTGAAGTTTAACACTGACCTGCACAGATCTGTATTGAATCTTGGCAAATACCCTTTATGAGCACATATATTTTTCATGTATGCATAACATTACAAATGCTATCCAATCTATGGAAATCCCCACACGCATTAAACAGTAGTGAATGCAAAGAGATACAAGAATAAAAGTTAGAGAGCTTGGGAAGAATGAATGTTGGAGTGGCTAGTGAATGAAAACAAGAGAGTCAATCCACCCAAACAAGGTTTCAGAAAAATACAGAATTTATTTAAAAATTCAAACAGTAATAAAACAAATACTTGTGTTCTGATTAACACTGCTTATAACACTACTGGTACAAGATAAAAATTTAAATTATCTATTGTGACACTTTGGAAGTGCATTGGTGATAATACCTAGGAGAACAGTCTTCTGGAAGTAGGTTTACTAAGTGAAGCACCAACAGTAGAAACAAAATGAGATGCAATGACAATGTTAAAATTCTGACCTGTATTGATGTCTCCAACAGTGGCCTGTTTGTAAAGGCCATAGATCTCCTTGAGCTCATCATCAGTGGGTTGCTTGGCCAGCTTCTTGACCTTCTCAGCAGACTCTTGGAATTGCTGTTGATATTAAAGATAGAATATTCATTAGCTTCAATTAATTTTTCATAGTTCAAAGTTTCTCTAGGAAATGGAGAATTGTATTTTGGTAAATGTAACAAAAAGACAACTTCAATGCTCTATTTCAGCTCCTCACCACTACATAACAAGCATAACATAGTAAATTAATATGAAGGTAGAACACAAACTAAATATGGAAAATGTTTGAATAGTGAATTAAAATTTGAACCCTTTCCCTGATAAATTAATTTACACTAATACAAATAATCAAATTTTTATGATGCGCAATATTTTGAACAACAAATTACCTTTACAATGAGGCATATGAGAAGCCAATTCAATATTGTATCCACTCTTACAGCAGTGGTTCAACTAAGAATATACTAGTACTAATACATTTTTTCTTGAAATTATACTTTGAATGCTTCCATACTTGTTTAATATTGTTGAAGATAGTGATTAATAAATGGTTTTAAAAGATTTAAGTTACAATACTTTCTCATACTTAGAATTGGAAACTGAAAATTATATTTCATAGGTTAGACAACTGCCATTTTATTGTGAAGATACAGATATATATCAAGGACTAATGTAAACAGTAGTCCTAGATATGTATCTATTCATATATTCACAAATAAATGAACACTAATGCCACTCTTTACAGTGCGTATTTTAAAGTAATAGGTGAAATAGAAGTAGTCTTTAGGGTTTTCTTACATAGGAAGGTTTTTACACCTAAATTACTCTAGTAAATCACCTGCAGGTCAACCCCATGAGAGTTGACAATTGAATCAATGTCAATTCACTCATAAAACAGTTAACACATCATAATTAATACATACGATATGCTTTCGATGTAACAAAACACTACCATGAGCTAACAAACAAAGATTAAACCAAATTGATACTAATTTATACTAATCAAGGTTGAGTAGACACGAAATTATTTTTAAATGTACATCCATAATCACGTGAAAATATATACCGTAAGACTTACGCACCTCTTCTACGGACATGGTCGATGTTATTGAACGAAGTTTCACAAATTCTCACAATACTGTGGAGCGACCCAATGACAATCCTCACTGCCTGACGCCTACTTTCCGACTGTGAATGCGCCTTCGATATAAGCAGGAATACGGCACCGCCGTCCGCTGTCGGCACATTCCATTTGTCTAGTCTATAACCATGGTAGCAACTAGCAAGCCGTAGTTACTACACGGCTTGCGATCGAAGTATAATAAAAGATATACAATTTAAAACCTAATTCAACTATACACTTCTGTGAGCACTTTCATTGTGGATAAATTTTTAAAGTATTTGTATGCACCTATTTGTCTGTGTTTGTGAAGCAATAGTGAAATATAAGGCTGAAACTATTGTTTACATTACATATTGCTCGCATTTGAGAAGCATAAACAATTATATGTAAGTATTTGAGGGATAAAGGGATAATTGCAGCGTTTAAATTTATATTTTCACAGTTAGAGCTTGATCAAATTCTAGGTGAGATTGTGATATATCTACATTTGGTTATAGCAGAGAGAAACAAAGAAAAATAAAACTTTATTTCCAAACAAGAGTACATTTCAGATATATCAGACCTTTAATTGTTAAGGCTAGCATTTTAAGAGTAGTGATGATGCTCCAAGCGATTCTCATCCTCTGTGCTGCAACTTGAAGTAGAGAATCGTAGGGGCGCATCAATGAGCTTGATGAAAGGTCTAGTCTAACACTTAACACTCTGGGTCGCAGCATGCTGGATAATTTTTTCGTCTGAAGGGGATCAGACAGAAACAGACCATGGTATCTACAGGAATTACACCCAGATCTTCCCGCATCGCAAAAGGGGATGTACACCATTCGACCACTGTGGTGCAATCTACAAGAGAGCTATTATTGATTGATGTTATGCACGCATGATGTCCTTGTATGGAATAATAAACATATAGTGAACTAGTGCTTTACATTGATATTCACTGCTATAACAGACAGATAAATGCTAAGTTTAAATTTTCCTCATTGATTCGTTTTTCACCTCCATCCACTTTCACGTAAACCAAGGACTACTATAAAGAGGACGTGCACCGCCATATAGCTGATTACGCTAGCAGAGGCCATTGCATTCTTAGTAATATAACATTTTCTATCGGACAAATTGATCAAAAATTACTTATTTCAAGCAATAGAAGGGATGATAAAGTTTTACTGTGAATTTTAAATGGTTTAAAAAAACAATATTTATTTCCAATCAAGTACACAGTACATAGACATTTAGTACATTGGTTTTTCAAATTCTTAAGGTTAACATTCTTAGAGTAAGGATGATGGTGAACTCCATGCGACGATCCTGGGATGTGTCCATGGGCGGGGAGTTGAGGTCTTACCGATAAGTGAGAGCTCACGGCGTGAAACGAGAAACAGCTCGTATTCATTGCCGGGTTTCGAACCCGCAGAAGTCTTTCTGCACAAGCAGAGACCCGATACAGAACACGGGCCGTAGACCACTCGACTACGGTGGCTGCCGTAGCCCTGTAATGCTTTGAAATACCAATTTTAACCGGACTTAACATGTATTATTGTGTGTGCTTAGTGGCCACTTTATAGAAAGCCGAGTTGCTGCAGTTTTAGACTTTACAAATTGATTATAATTAAACCTTTTTCAATGCAAACAATCAAACATACAAACATTCACACATATAAACAAACAGACATAGAAACAAAAACCTACCAAACTGCAGCGATTAGTCAGCCAACCGGGCCTTCTTTACAGAGGTCTGAAGAAGGACTGCCTTCTTCTGCTGGTCTTTCTCTAGGTTGTGGAGTCCATTCAGTAGAACATTTGCCAGACGACAGAACATCTTGGGACAGTCAATGTCAATTCCACTGAAATCATCAGACTAGGTCCTTTGTGCAGCGACTTCATCATGACACACAGCATAGAAGTGGCCTTGCAGTCTCGGTTGTTCTCGGCCATGCCACTCAGCACCCCACCAGAAAATTGAACAGTTGGGCGAATCTGTACTTCATCTACCAAGAGAAACACATTCTTCTGCTGCAGTGTCTGGACTTTGTCAAATGTTTCCCTCAGCACCTGGTCCTTGTCAATAGATGAAGTGATGTACTACAACTTGCGTTTGCATGGCAGCACCAAAAAGTCTCTGAGCTGTTCATAATTACACTTTGGGTATGATTGAAGAGCAAAACAATAATCATTCATGGAAAACTGCTTCTGTAATAAAAGTAACTGACGTGTCAAAAAATACCAACTTTTTATCCTTCTCGGTGTCGACACAGGCTGATGTGTGAGCTTGAAGAAGAGTGACAACATTTTGGATCGTTTCGTCAAACGGGATGTCATAGTGCATTGTCAAGCGCACAGTTTCGTCGAACTCAGTATACGATCTCAAACCACGGTTGGGATGAAGTGTCTTAACACGTTGACTCCGAAGTGGTACGTATGTGGGCCACTTAGGTTAGGTTCTGTAAATTTTAAAGTGCCTTCTAGTAATAATATGTACAAAGTAAAAATTACACCGGCCAGGCAATCGGAGGCAACGTGTTAAACAGTGGTACTAATGCCGTTCTTGAACGTACTGAGCGTTAGTGAGGAACACAAAGTGGGCTTGTTTTCGACAATTACAGACAGGCTGCATTCAATGAGGTTGTCGGTCATGAACAAACACACAAGCCTTTCTTTCGATCTAGAAATAATTAAGTTCTTGTACTGCTTCTGCAGGTACCGTTTGGGTTTGAAAGCATCAATTGAAGTAATCTTATCCTTCCGAAGAAAATACCTCAGTTGTTGGTCTTCATCTTTCGCCGGACGAGGTGTGAGTTTTGTAGAAGGCAGACATGAAGCAGGCACATTGAAGATATTGTGCGGCGCCTGTTCTCCTTATTGTAATTACCCCGACAGTTCACAACCCCACACTTGTTCGGCATTTTTAATACATATAATTAGCAATAAACTTAGTAAACAAACAGTATCCACTTAGAAATGCAGCAACATGCCTCGAAACAAACAACAATGTACGATTCAAACCGAGCGACAGACTCAGACAATGTTCGCACTGTGACAGATGGGGGATAACTGAAACTGATCTCAGTAAACTGGCCTCCGCTACCGTAGTCAGCTACATGGCGGTGCACGTCCTGTTTATAGTAGTCCTTGACGTACACCCATATGATGTCTCAGTGTTCGTTTATCACTTCGAGATTCAGGTCTGGATCTCAATAATGTGATTAGTAATTTTAGAATCAATGTTACCTCATTCAATATTTTTTTGTGGTTGTAAAATAGTGTCCATCTACTCCATGTAGTCTAAATTTCAATTATTTCCTCATAACCACCCTGTTAGCATTATTTTTAATATAATATTAATACCACTTATGCGATTCATTCACGGGTTTGCAAGGTTTTGGATCTATTATTAGTGACATATTGACCATAGTTACACAAGTATACGCAGGCACTACGATACATTCATTTCAATTTGCGACAATGGCACTGAAGAGATACATTGGGAATAATGTATCAACATTCTTTGAATCAAACAACAGTTCACCACTGAGCTGTTGAAAACCCATCAATATCGGGCTGAGCGTATAACCGCCTACTTCATTTTCCAGCCTTGCAAATCAATGAATTTGACAACACGGTGCTAATACTAAACATTGGTCATCGCATTGCTCCAGCTTTCAGGAAGGCTTCCGGAGAAGAAATTAAGATACAGAGAGAATCAACGTATTGGCAAGACACCAGCTATATTAGTCTAGAAGTAATATACATGTAGCGAGTATTGATGAATAATATGCTATATATCGATTCCATCCAAACCACAATGTATTTACTATGTTTAAAATCAGTCACGACTTTAGGAACCTAGTTAAGAGTTAACGAACTTTTAACCACCAGTTGCATGCTTTCCAGCTAGTAATGAAAAGGCAATCAAGTGTTTACTGCGCCGCACTATGACCACTCAAGCACAATTAAAATATAAAAATATTTTCCACTATCGGGGCCATAAAGAAGCGAGACACCTATAAAGAGAAACTAATTTGATCTTATTTACACATATTTTCATAACAAGTTAAGGTAAAATGAAGAAATTCTATCCAGGAGTACACGCTTTATTTTTGAGGCATTTCGCCATTAAATGACTTATCGAGAATGTAGAACAAATATGGAAGCTAGGTCAGTTAGCGAGTACGTTTCTAAGGACGACCAGGACTGGCCACCACTGTATCCTTCTTACAATTTGCTGCTCACACTCGTACAAATGCCAATAGTTTCTTAGCTGCTATTCTGAAACTAAAAATGTTATTTCACTTACATCTCAGCACACAAGAGACAGAACTCGACTTGTGCGAGATAATACTGTCAACTATTTCACAAAATAAAATTGCATTGAGCGAATACCCTACGATTGATTAATTATACACATAGTAATTTACCAACGTATACCCCTCATCGATTAGGATTAATTTATATGTATTCAGGGTCTAATCACCGTATTCGATCAGTTAAGACGACCATACACACGTAACAATGGCACGCAAAACCTGTGTCTCGATTGGCACCGTGCGTTACAGCCAGTAACGAGTGAGCGTAAGGATCTCATTGAAAGGACGTGATGAGGCAAAAAAGAAAAGAGAACTAAAGACCCTGAGCAAAAGGCCAATAGCACAGTGAGATAAAACGGGAGAAAAATACAAAATATAGGTACTAAACACATAATTGACTCCTGTAGCAGGCATTGTCACTTCAGCTGTGAAGAGAATGAGATATTATTGAAGGGCTAGATTTACCGACAAGCAGGACAAACAGCATCGTCTATCCCTCAAAGCGGAGCTCGGGAGTCCTACCTACACAACTCCGAGGAGCGCGAAGTCGTCAAGTAAGCTGAAGGAAATTTTCAGTGCATCTCATTACGGAAGGCGTTAAGATGGTATACCTAGAGTACATTTAGAGACGAAAAATTTACGATTGAAATCACTAATACGAAGACGCTTGTGCCGGAGAGGTTGGTTGCACTACAAGAAGGCAGGCCTTTTTGAAAGGCCAAAAAAACGAATAAGGAAAAATGAAGCCTACACAAACACCATAACTGATCTCGCCACAGCTTGCTGACTCTGTCGCGAAGCAAGAGTAGGTTTCCTTCAGAAACATCTTGTGTCCACAGTACGCTCGTGAGGCCATTAACCATCAGATGAATTTTCATCCCACACATCAGAGTGTATTCCTCACAATATATCTCTGGGAAGACTTGAAATTTTAGCTCACAAAAATACACTGAATGACAATCCCTTCAGCATGCCCTGAAGAGGGGATTTTTCCTATAATAAGACGAACTGAAGAATAATGAGGGAGCGCTCGGAGCTATACGCTGCTGTGGTCTCGCCGCCTTTCTCCCGTGCTGGACAAACAATAAATTTATAATTTTACGTCTTTTAAAAGCCTTTTTAGTGTACAAAGTAAAACAAAACATGAATGATGCGTAAATCTCATATCATTTGCATTTAGTAAAGAAATGCAGAATATTTTTATAAAACCTTTAGTACTCAGGTAAACAATGTCAATAGACTATTATATTCCTGGTCTAACTAAAACAGCCCCAATAAAAACCATCTCAGCTGTGATGATATTATTATTATTATTATTATTATTATTATTATTACTATTATAATATATTCCTGGTTTAAGCGGGGATGATAATTTCAGCACATTTTGCGCAGTAAGCCGGTCGTGGTTTTGATACCCAACATACAACAATAACAGTCTAGTAGGTACAGCATCCACAAAATATTATAATTATTTTTCTGGTTTAACCAACATTGTCTAATTTAAAGTGTACCATCAAACCTCCTAACGAGCTCAACACTTCTTACAGATCAATATTTGGAATCAATGCTTTTCATGAATTTAATTTCTGTTCGAAAAGGCAAAAATATATTTCAAGAATTTAGAATTTGGAGACCAGAAATGAGAAGATAAAGCACAAGATAATTCATTGACTCGTACTTATGTAATGAAATTAGTAAACATCATTTATCTGACTGCAAGTCAGAACCATCGGAAAACATCTATCAAAATTATACAATTCTGTCGCTGAAGAACTACAATGAAAAGAATGAAAAAATAGAGAATTTATAATTTCGAGAAATCGGTACAATAGGATTTGCCAAGAAAATCCAGTGAATAATTTAAAACCGCATTACAAAATAGAGCTAAAAGAAACTATTTCAAATCATACATTATTTAAACACACTCTATTCCTGACACATCGTGAAGCTGAGGCAAATTTTAAAGCTTACAGAAAAAATTATAATTCATAAATTCGTTTCTCTGCCTCGCTACAGCTGATTGCAAATTATGCCGCACGATGTAAGAAATTCTTAGGACTGAGACCGACTGCGATGGTACGAATTATTAGGACTGAAACTGACTGCGATGCCACGAATTAATAGGACTGAGACTGACTTGTGATGCCACGAATTTTTAGCACTGATTTACCATCACAATTAAAACAAAATACTAGAGACAAACAAGACAGACAACAGCACAGAGAACAGTGAAGGACGACATAGAAACAAAGGATGACAGGGCACCCCCAACTACCCCAGACTAACGTGTAGACCAAACACCTCGCAGACAGAACACGGCCGCTGGACTACGTGAATCCTTCTCTCTTCTTCTACACAAGCTACCTCTCGCTAACGTTATAACTGCCACAGCAAAGTTATTATTGCTTGTAGTGAACGCGACAGCTGGTCGCAGTACCGAGAGTCAACTTTAGTAGAAGGTTTGACCCACTATCAACGGAGCCTCTCGTTAACGTCGTGTTCTCTGCACACCAAGTTAACTTCGCTTGCGGTCAACACGACCGCAGAAATCATCAGTAGAAGGTTGAAAAGATTCGTTACGAGCCTGATGCCTGTTCGTGGTTGCCCGCGCCGCAGCTTCCAGCTCCAAGAGGTTACTCATTACACATATACAACACGGAGCTACTCGGGACATCTTTGCTTAAGAGCGACTTGTCCTGAATTTAAGTAAACGCATAGTTAACTATGAAGTTAGGCTTTAAGGTTCAATGGTCAAGATAGAATACATGCAGGTTAGGATCTATCCCCTCTACTAACATGACTCGTTAACACAAATTAGTACACTTGGTAGAACAGGAAATGCATTTTTAAGAAAAATACGACTCGTCTGTTCAGGCTTTGTTAAAAATGATGTTGCTATGATAATAGCACAGATAAAGACATTTCAATTGAGAGTATAAGAATGTTTCATAATAGAATTCAAGAAATAAGTAATTATGTTTATATTCAAAATGAAACATAACTGAATCAACTGAACAAAATACCGATTTGAATTTCCTCCAATTTTTGATCCAAAAACAATCTTCTTTGCATAATCTGGAAAAATGCCACACAGTTCAAGAAGTCCGAGATTCAGCAGGTTTTCAAGAGAGTAAACGTAGGTCTCAATCTCCCTAGAATAAGTAGAATTCAAGAAGCAACGTTCAACGGCAACGGTATTTCACTCTTAGGAGTGTTTAAGTTGCGCTACATTTATCCCGACGCGTCCTGCGCGACGCAGTCAGCAGTTATTGCACAAAGGTGAGCTCACAAGCACAATGTGTTGAAGAAAGGTCGATTTTGGAGAAACAGATGGCGAGCAGGAAAATACCTTTAAAATGACGGGCCGTCATAGTAATTCTGGTTAACACGTCGAACAAAATAAAATTACAGAAACGTAAATGAAAATAAGTCACTAAGTTCTTAATTTATAACCTTTCTTAATTAAAAGGCTATCATCCTAAATTCATGAAGAAAAAAACCATAGCATTGGAAATCAATTCACTCAGAATATGTTGTGGTTATACGCGTATCAACAAAGCGTGGTGCACCCAATTTTTAAACAGTATATTAAGCCAATATTATCTATATTATACGGCAATTAGACAAGTATAATTAGAACATAGACTCTAAACCTTTTCCAGTCGAGATTGGCGTCATTAATTTAGGTATGAAAACATGGGAGCCTAATAACTGTATAGTCCAGAGGAAATAATGATCTCGTTGTTGTACGTATATATGTGTACATACATATCGTTATGATCCACATTAATTTTTAGGACAAATACAGCTCCCTCTTTAAGGCTTTTTGAAGTTGTCTTTGAGACTTGTGACCCAGCAGACTCGAGAGGGTTAAAACAATAGAGAATTGTAGCTAAGGATCAACCTTCTCCGCAATCAACATGTAATATAAAACACAAAAAGTTCACGCATAAGCCTGGATTATGTCTGCTCAGGAACGACTTCAGACTCATTTGAAACAAAAACAAATTTAGGACTACAGTATATTAATGAAAATGAATTTAATCTCCAGTCTATTCGAACACACATTGACGAAAAGTTGCAGAAACTGCTAACTGAACGTAAAAAGAACTGGGGAGCTATGTTTCTTTATAGACTTCATACGTCTTTATTTCTTAACTTTGCTAATAAAAACATTTTATGACACCTTTCTTGAAGATTGTAATGTTTCACAGTTTCAAGAATCTTTGAGCAAATTATAGATTATAGGATGTGGCAACATCATGTGCAACCAGTGCACGCACTCAAGCATCCAGACTTGTGCCTAGGCTCCAGCAACTGACCGACCGCATCGCCATCTAAATTTCATATCAACATCCCACGCACTTTAACTGCGTCTCTATTGCATTCAAATGATATGAACATCTCAAGCAGCTACATACACAGACACTTAAAACAGGTGATTCATACAATTAATAACTACAACATCAAGACACGAATTAACAAAAATTTCGACATTCAAGTTTCGGTCACCAGGGCGAAACTGATAAGTCAACAACTTAGTCATAAATAGACGCGAATCTAAAACGAAACGAATGTATGTACGACTCAATTAAAATATATTACGTTTCATGAAGCCTAATGTCTCTAAGACGTCAATTGTAAAGGATGGCTTTAAAAATATTGAAACACAATTAAGACAACGGTTTCAAATTATACTGCAAAATGCCGAACGAATTTCTTCATATGAGAACTCCCAGCTGTTCTTGAGGACAGGGGCACCCAACGGCAAAATTACGAGCTGTGAACACTTACCTGTAATTATACTATTATCATTATTACATACATTTCTGGTTTCAGCGAAAAACTATGCAATTTAGTCAAGTGCAGATTACCGAATGAAGTTTAGCGCCCCTGTAACAAGCCCTAATATTACTGTAACAAGCCTGACGCAACTGATACAAGTCACTCAAGTAAGATCTACCAGTAGACATCAAAGCCATAGAAGTATTCAAGGTCATATGTCATGTAAAAGGCCATAAACTATGTAACAGACCAAAAAAATCCTAGCCCATCAGCCAAATCACAGGGCATAAGTTATGGAGCATGCCAGAAGCTAAGACAACACAAGACAGGGATAGGTTAGCAGGCTGTAGGCTGATGCAGTTAGTCAAACATAACCTACCTAGGCAAGCAGACAAGGTGCACAACATGAGATAATAATATTATTATTATTATTATGGTTTAACGACCGTAGCCACACTAGAATACAATCTCAGCAGTCATGCACGGTATCAAGAGGCAGTGATTTAATTTTTAGGGTCATACATCTCTGTAGCGTCATGAGGTAATAAACCTGGGCCTGCGGTATACGCATCGAGGCTCCGTATGCAGTGTGTGTAACAGGTATGAACAGTCCGCAAATAATGTGCAGATGCTGTATTCCAAATTTCTCAAGCCTCATCCTCAGAATCGCTGTTTAACTAACAGAGAGAAGTCGCGACGAGCAACAGAACCTTCATAATTCCACATGAATATACACATCGAAAATATTGCACTTGGTTAACATAATCAAAAAGATGAATATGAAATATTAAACACAGAAAAGGTCTCGTTGAACAGTTCACTTTCAGTTTTGACGAGAGAAGAAATTTTGAAAGATAGTTTGCGAGTTTGTACAATACTAAATTGAGTAAAAATAATCTACAATTGTTTACAAATTTCATATACTATCTAACGAATAATAAGTTCGAATAAAAATTATATCTATTTAAAACAACAAATTTTAGCTACGAAATAAATGAACAGTATTTTTGACAAAAGTTATTTCAGAGTTGGCAGTGATATAACGTTCAGAGTTCCAAACTCGCCATAGAACTGCTCCAGGCAGTCTGCTGCCTCTGGGTGCTGCAGGTGACATGCTGTATTATCTGAAAATACATTTATTTTCGTCCACTTGTATGGGAACGAAACAGACATAGAATCTCATTCTTTTCCATCCTTCTTAAAATTCATCACATCATTCTCAAACCATAACACCCGCGTAAAATTAGATACATCGGCAACTCCCAAGACCAAGAAGATGGGAATAAAAATCACTTTTCGCATTAAAAATTGCAATAGAATCTCAGATCAAACGATCCTGACAGGCTGCTGCATCTCATGGACGTAAGTCACAAGTCTGCTGACGACGCATTGTCAGTATTCTTACCAGGAGCAGCAGTGTACCAGCACAGTGTTCCCAGGAGCAGCAGTGTACCAGCACAGTGTTCCCAGGAGCATCAGTGTACCAGCACAGTGTTCCCAGGAGCATCAGTGTACCAGCACAGGTGAACTCCAGCCACAGAAGGTATACAGTCAGCGAATCAAGAACAAATTGATCTAAGCCCATGAAGACGTTTTGTTATCTAAAACATAATAGAGCGAATACGTCTCACTCAATCTACCTTTAGAAAAACAATATTTTTCAATAATAATCTCAGTAACAATTTCAGGAAAGCTACACGAAAGCAAGGACGTCATACACGAGAAGTGCCCAAAATTTTTATCTCAAACACGCGTCCAACTATCTAGCAAATATTAATAGTTAAGCAGATGCAATGTGCTATGTTAATATCAAAAATAGATAATAAGCTTTTAACATTAGTCTCTTAACCATACACCCGACTCACAGCAGCCGCTAGTCTACGCTTCAAAAACTGTACAAGAAGGCATTTCGTTTGCTTTTTTACTACGCTTAAGTTGACGAAATTGAGACTACTAATTTGTGAAATGACGCTTTAACGCAGTTCCAAAGCTGCAGAATTGCTACTAAACTGCAGGCCGGATTTCCAGCCGGCCGTACGAGATACTTCGAAGAACTCATAACATAGCAAAATTATCGATACAGATGTTGTAGGAATACACTACTATTTGAATTTGACCAACCAAGTTTCTTAGAACCAAGAAACTTGACTCTGCTGCAGGTAGCATGAGACACCGGCAGGAAACGCTATACGCTATTCCGAGACCTACGATGAGAAGAATCCGAACCTACGGTTCGTATTTCCTTAGGAGTGCACGTTTCCGATATGGATTGAAGGACACTTCCTTTCGAGGCAGCTCTTTGTGAGGCCTTAATATCATTGCTAGATAATAAATTAAACACAACTGAAATGTTAATTTTATAGACGTGAGCAAAGCAATGAGCAATATGAACACGGTGAAATTAGTTGATTGAAGACAACCAGGTGCAATTTCTACAGTGGCAGTGTAAGACAGCGTAGTCGACTTTCGTTCTCTCGAAAATGTAGCAACTCAAAAGGAAAGTCCAAACCAACAACATTACTGCGCTGAAAATATTTAACCATACTTGTAAGTTGAAAGAAACTGCAGTTGTAAGTAAAGCTCTTTAGACGACAAAAGGAAACAGAAAGGAATGCTGTTAACAAAGCTTCAACTACATTTAAAACTTAAAATAAAATTCTAGCATAATAAAATTGAACTCCAACAAATAGCATATACGCACATCTAACATAAAACCATCAGCAGTAAGATAAATACTGGATTACTAATAAAATCTCAAGTTATGGTAAAAGGATACGGGAAAATATTTTCCAAATACTTTGATGACCTTAAAAGACGATGTACGTGATTAGAAAAGCTCTAGAACCCAGAGCACAATAATGGTACCTGAAGCTTCTCACGCGCAGATGATGGAAGTTCAACGCTCTCTACTTCAATCATCTGTAAATGACTGAGCAATTTTAATTTTCAAAATTGCTACAATACCACTGCTGCACACCAGAACTCAATCAAAAACTGTCCTGAGTTGAAATCGCTATGCAAAAGATACACTGAAGGATAACTTCCTACCGCCTGTCCAGCTGGAGTAGTACTTTGCACTCAAATAAGTGATTAACTATCGCAACTTCAACAATTCCTGCAATATTTTAGTTTGTACGTAAGAAACCCTGTTGTCAGCCCGCTATTTGGGGGGTGACTTGGCCACAAGAACTTAACGGCGTGAACACACGAGCAGCGCACACAAATATACTACAAATATTCATGCTTGTGTTGCACAATTACTCAGCTATAAGTTGAATTTTATTTAAGCTTCCACGCAATCAAACGCTGCACACAAAAAAATACCTCGTATAAGTCAGATCAAGAGTCACAACCTTTCAGTACGAGAGTATTACAAAGTCAAGTTGCGTGAATGCAAATGTACGAAATTAACATCTCAGATCATTCATTATTTATTGTCGATATTTTTATGAGACCGAGGTAAGAAGAGGAAAACTACAGCATCGCGTATACATATGCTGAATACATAAGATACCTAACAAATCAGCTGGTCGAACGCTGTGACGCTGAGTGAAAATCAGGAAAAAGTAAAAAGCACAACGGTCTCAATGCAAGAACTCGGGCTCAATGAGACGCAGCATCCGCCAGAAGAAAAAAGTTTGCATGTCTTGTTTTTGACAAGCAAAACTTGTGCCTGAAACTGAGCCAAGGCAGGATTCACGTTCGGGTGCAATCGACGACGAGTAACAGGTTCATGAACAATACAGGGCTGTATGTATATGGTACAACGTCAAACACAACATAGAACTAGTGAAAGTAAAAGTCGCGGCAGAAAAGCAGCAAGAATATCTCGGTGACAAATAATTTGCATTGAACTCGTCCTCAACAAATATGTTACAAGCTACCGCTTCAGGTAAACACAGTTCAGTATTCGTCCAAGCTTTGACGTTCTATTTCTTTTGAGTGAAACGAACAATTCGTTAATCAATTAAATTACTGCAGAGTAGTCCAAAAAAATCAAGGAATTCTATCAGAAATTCAAATATTTAAACTGAGCTGCTGAAACCTGATATGTTAACTATAAAAGTTTAAGAAGTACAATCTAACTTCAAATCTTCAAGTGAATGTCCATTTATACTCTTCGTTTAGTACATTGCTTCTCAGTAGATGGTAATATTTCATCGACCCGCAATGAACAAATTATCAGATGTCCTACATCAGCACCAGGGTCGGTACGACGTCACACACAGGAAAATGTGAACTTGTAGAGCAACAACAACAGACAATTAACACACATTAACTAACAACAAGCCATCCATGAAACATCGCTAAACACATTTTTTTTAGAACATTTCAAATGAAATTTGAAGAAAGTACGGGAGATTTATGACCCACTCCCAACTCAGAACAGTCAATAAAATGAAAGTTGTCCAGGTTCAAAGAAAGGTTGACATTCATGGAACATCAAAAACATTTACCTATTACGTGTACTACATCAGCTCTTATCACTGGCTTGCAATTCAAATCGATACTTGGTGTTGATTACCTTTGACGGTAATTTAAATATGTTTCAAATGCCAAAACCATGAGAATCTCTGCAGTATTTGTTTAAAAATCAAATGAAGAAGCAATTATTCAATGAATATTGAACTAAAATTTCTGAATAACTTGAAAATGATCTACTTAATAACAAAACACAATTACTTGCTAGAAACATATTGTTTAAGCAGATTGGCGTTTATATACAAGAAAAGCATTGAGAAGAATAAAGTTCGCAATAAAATTAGGCAAAAAAAGTAGAATCGACCGAATTTTTAAATTTCTGTAGGGCTTAAAATTTTACATCCAAACTAAAATTGACGTTAGAAAACTAAAAACATACGAGGAAGAACAGCATTCCTTGTTTTTTAGTTCCTCCATTGCTAAATGCACCAATACGTCACGTGACGGCTAGCATTGCAAGGAAATGTGCAAATGACGTCATCAGTTGTAGCCGTCGCAGATGAATTATTTGCTGCAAGTTCATGTGCAAAGACAGCCATGGTGTGCATACTTTAAGCTCTTCTGTAATTCAACAAGAAACATGCACTCAGATGCACGTTATATTCATCTTGAAATAAGCTTCGTAGGCAGTATCACCTTACAGAACACTTCTGCTCACTGAGGTTTGAAGCTCTCGAGCATTACCTTCGGGCCACTGTATTTAAAAACTGAAGCCAATATATTTGTGAAGTATAATTCTACATGATTGTGTTTGAGGGGACTTATAAGTAGTAGTATTTTTTGATTATAGATACGTCAATACAAAATAATAAAAAATTTCAGGACTCTGATTAAAAGGGAATAATTTACAATAGAAAAGCAATACGATGTATGTAAGGTAACCTGAGTTCGAAATATGAAGGAAATGAGCGAGTGAACATTGTCATCCCGATGTTCCATTTAAATCGTTCTTATATCATCAATTTAAATGACTTTCATGGTAAATCTGGTAATTCAAGAATCGAAGGCTGTCAAATTTGGAAATTTAAACAGCAAGAAAGAAATTCGTACCTGACATCAACACTGCAGCACCACAACAAAACGAAGGTATGTCATTTCGGCAAGCTTGGTGATGCATGCGTCTGTTACTAAAGCATCAGAACACCATTTCCTCACAATATGCACATTTATTTCTACAGTGCCTTTATGCTTTGATTCGACAAACAATTGACGGCATTCGCCAATTGGCAGTTTAAAGAAGACAATCGAAACACCCAGTCAACTTAGCTGGCAAGGTCTCATCATAAGTGGATGATGCGCACCAACAAAACGCTGCAGTACCTAGAAATTCAGTTAATGAGGTCTACCACCAGAAGCCCCAACTGCAGCTGCAGATACAGTGGAAGCAGCAGTCGCAGTCTGCAGAGATGGCAGTGCCGGCCCAGCACCGGAGCGGTGACGGCGTTTGTTCAGAAGAGAATTATTGGCAGCGTCGAGGGTCTTGATAGTGAGAGTGTCGTAGTCTACCCGCATAGTGGCGAGGGAGCGTGTCATCTCGTCCTGCACCTCCTGCCACTGTCCAGACCCTTCCTCGCGCAGCACGCGCGCTGTGTGCAGAGGCGTCTGCGCCACCGACGTGTGCTCCTGAAAATGTACGACATTACTTATATCTGTAACAAGTTTAAAATACACGACATCGCTCATATCTGTACTAAGTTTAAAATGCACGACATCGCTCATATCTGTACCAAGTTTAAAATACACGACATCGCTCATATCTGTACTAAGTTCAAAATACACGACATTGCTCATATCTGTCCAAGTTTAAAATACACGACATCGCTTATATCTGAAACGAAACTTTAAACTGTTCTACTATCATTATACGTCTGGTTAAAACCCAATAAGAGCAATTTCAGCACTGATGCACGGTATCATGAGGCAGTCATCTTTTTAAGGTCATGCACCTTTGAAGAAATGGGAATATCAGAATTTTCAGTATGGTGCCGTCAATGGCAGCCACATTTCACATAGCACCTGGGAGTAGGGCCCCAATGTTTCGGCACCCCAACCACGTCAGCCAACATTTCCAAAGCCGTTTCTTGTCTCGCACGAAAACCGAAGAGAACCAGATCGCTGCCAATATTTCCAAAGCCTTCACCTTGTCCTGCATGAGACTAGAACAGAATCAGATTTCTTCCAACATTTCAGAAACCATCACCTTGTTTTGCATGGTAGCAGAAGAAAATAGAAAGCATCCCTCACCATGATCCACTTGTGACGCATGACGTCATCTATGCTGAGTCTGCGCTCAGGCTGCGTGCACAGCATACCCCTGATGAGCTCCTTGGCATCGCTGCTCACATTGTGCCACTCAGGGTTGGGGAAGTTGTACTGGCCCGTGCGTATGCGCTTCTTCATGCCGGGAGATATGGCCTGCCCGTGGTTACTGTAGAACGGCGGAAAGCCGCACAACCTGAAACCAAGTTGTATCAAAATCTTTACAATTACAAGAGAAAAGGTCATTGTGGGAGAATCGTATTTTTAGGGCATTAAAAGAATGAATGTGGAGATCAGAAATAGAGAAACGTTGCAAGCGTATAAGGAAGAGATTTTTAAGTTCAGTAGAGCAAAATAAATAACACGAGAGGAAATTATTATGAAAAACAACATGAATTACGGACGTGACAGAACTACCATGAATACAATATAAAAATAACGGTCGTATATGTAATGCTTCTAATAATTACGGTTAGTAGTTCCTCACAGTATCATTCCAAAGTCTATGGAGATCTACCAACATTGATGTCAAAGCAATCCCTTAAAAAAAATCCAATATAGTCAAAAAACAGAGGGTAGCAATATTTGAAGTCAGTGTAAAACTCAAAAGCCAACTGAACTGTAATGAAAGATTCACTTTCTACCCACACCCCACGGTATTAACGTGGCGGCAGAACTTCACTTACAGAATGTACATGATTACACCCAAGCTCCAGATATCACAGCTCTTGTCGTACTTCTCGGGCCCCAACACTTCAGGCGCTGCAACGTAGTAACACAAGTCCACATTAATTATATTCTCAACACGCCTTTGGTCTGGCAACACAAAAAATTGTCAGGCATTTATGATATTTATAATTTTTTTTAAAATCAATTATTACTTGTGTGATTTTTCTAATTTTCTTTCTCCGTAGCATCAGGTGGTGTATTATGATATCTGCATCCTAAAACAACACGCACATTTGAAGTTAACTTTTTTGTATGCATAGGTGAGAATCCGTAGGGAACATGATAAATTATATTACAGAGCACTTGATTGCTTATGAATCACTTCTAGTTTTAAGATTTCAAAGCAGTCTCAGTGTAAAAATACATGGCATATGAAGTACACGCACCATCAAATACATCTGTACACATATTTTCCCAGTCAAATAAGACAGAGGAGCACAAATTAGGAGTTCAGTTATTACTGCACGACAGATGAGCACTCACCAACATAGTACGGAGTGTAACAAGGCGTCTGCAGGGATTCTTTCGAAAACGTCTCCTTTGCAAAGCCAAAATCGGTCAGCTTAAGCACAGCATTTTCGTCTGAAAAAGAACAGAACTGATGAAATAGTAGTCTATAACTAATAATAATAATAATAATATTCTATTGACCTGATATCAGAAGTGTAGCCGTTATACAAGTGAAGAATATTCCTTCGAGAAGAAAAGACTCAAAGTTTTTTGCTGCAAGACGAGATTACAGAAAAGTGTGACTCCCTAACGTGTCTGCCCACATTGAAATCTGTGTAGATGGATGTTTATCTTGCACATGAACTAGGCCTAACAAGGATAATTTCAATGGGTCGAAAAAAATATTACTCCTCCTGGTCGGAAAAGTTAGTGCATACATCTTTTGACATCGGTCACAAACAGTGAATACAGAGCAAAAAATCTAAAAATGTAGCTCAAACATTATAGTGTCAACGATATAGATTATATTTTGAAGAAAGAACATGAAACAAAGATAAAGAATTAATTTCCCGAATGTCTTTCGGAATATAATGCCGGAATGTTTTTCCGATTGTGCACCAACTGTTTCCGACCAGATTGAGTATCTGAATAAGAAAGAATACACAACGCCGTAACAGCTCATAACAAAATGATGAATAATCTTTCATCTTAAAATAAAAGAAATTACTTGTGCATTACACTATCAATTTTATCCCATCACACATTTTTACCTTTACTAGAATAGAATAGAATAGAATGAGGCTATAGGAACGAACCTTCTGGCCCATTCTTGGGTCGGATAATTACTTCGATAATTATTCGGTTGTTTACCCAATCGGTTTTACCCAATTACATAACTCTCAGTTCATGTTGTAATTTAATGGTAGGTGTCCAATAACTCTTAACTGATTATTAGTGAATCATTTGACACGTTGCTTACAGTTGTTCAAATTGGCGGTTCGATATACCTAATGGTACACATATGTACCAATACGTAGTCAGAGTGGTAAATTTGAACCTAAAAATATGAACATCAAAAAAACTGTACTGTTCAAGTTTATTATTGTATTAAAAAATCAAGCACTGGATGATAATGTTGAAATAATTTGTCACATATGGAAAAAGTTGAGAAAAGATACTTTTTATCACATTAATCGTAAGAATAGAAAAAATGTACATCATTGTAGTATAATACACACACTTTTCTCTTTACTTTCAATGTGTTTCGTTCTAAAACATTGAAAGGAAATGAACCAAACTAACTGGTATCATGAATCTGGTCTTTAAATCCCTATTTCTAATCGTGTCTTGAAAAGTGCGACCAAGACACTGACAGCCACAGTGCCTATATGTATAGAAATTTCAAAAGTTGAAGCGTTCAACTAAGTCTCAATAATTTCATCGGACGCACTTAATAATAAAAAATAACGCATATTCAATTGACTTGATGGAGACCTTGTGAGGTGTAGAGGAGGTTCTCAGGCTTGAGGTCCCTGTGGGCGATGTTGAGCATGTGGAGGTGGTGGAGAGAAGACGCAATGTCGCGCACCACTTGCGCAGCTTCGCGCTCCGTGAACGCCACGTCAGCTCGGTCCTGGATGCGCTGGAACAGCTCGCCGCCTTCCATGCTGCAACATGGAACCACTGGTCATAGAGACACGACAGAGCAAACATCAAAAAGCAAAGCCCTTAAACATCTGAATGAATCTCAGTTTTAAATGCTGCAACATGGAACCATTGGTCATAGAGACACAACAAAGCAAATATCAAGAAACAAAGCCCTGGAATATCTACATGAATCTCAGCTTTAGACTGCAACATGGAACCATTGGTGATAGAGACCCGACAGAATACAGATCAAAAGCAAAGCCCTGGAATATCTGAATGAATCTCAGTTTTAAACGCTGCAACATGGAACCATTGGTCATGTCATAGACCTGATAAAGCAAATATCAAAAAGCAAAGCTCTGGAATATCTGAATGAATCTCAGTTTGGAACTGTTAGTGATGGAGATCAGACAGGACACATAAGAAACGAGTACGTTAAAATATCTGAATAGAAGTCTACTTTCCATGCTGCAAGATGACTACATTGGACTTATTTTTTTTAAATACTAAATTCGTTATTGATGTAGTCAAAATTGCAGAAATTAATTACTTTATTATTTAAATTTATGACTCATAAAAAAGTGATAATTTATGTAGTTATACAAATAATGCTAAAGAAAAGCTTTATTCCAAAACCACAATTGCTTGAGCATCTAGGGAATAGAAAACATCCTATTGTCTCTTCATTTGAATAATGTTGGGAAGACATCACACAGATTAGGAAAGTGCAGCATACTCATGCTCTGGCTGACTGTAAACTAAACAGCTTCCCATGTTTATTTATTTCCTGATGCCTAATTATTATGTTTATCAGATTTCAAAAAGAAGCCAGACTTTCATGTTTACAAGGTTTCCAAAATGTTGATATTTCCCATGAAGCACAAGATGGTACATACCATTCCATGACAACCAGCAAGCACTTTGTGTTGTTGTAAACGTTTTCATAGAGGTCAATGATGGAGACAACATGCCGACACTGCGAGGCACGGCTGTGTAGCTCCACTTCTCTGCGGGCCTTTGGACAGTCCCGAAGTACCTGGATGCAATTCACAAAAATAATAGATGGACAACTAAATGAACAACAGTCTATGGTTAATTTCTCAGGGCAATGATTTTGTATCAATAATAGGTCTAGAATAAGTGCAGCATTTAACTAGTTAGATACAGTATATCATTTTGGAGCATCACTAACAAACCTTTGTGAAAAGTTTATATTGCCACGATTAATTCTATTATGCTAATTACAAACTTTATTTATGGTATAAATAAGATAAATTGCTTCTATACATAGATAAAATTGTCTTCAAGAAATTAAATAAATTTATCAAAAAAACACCACTAGTACAGCTGAGAATTCAATTTTTAAAAAAACTTTGTCCAAATAATAGTCTAAATGACTAAAGTTACTTTTTGGCCCATTTGTCTTCCATTTCTGATTTTCATGAATAAATAGATCAGTTTACCTATACAATTAAGTCCATATAGCCTTTTCCATTTGTCATATGGATCACTGGCAATGTCATTTAAAAGATGTGCATTCAAAACACTAACAATTTCTATTACCTTTAAAGCATATTTCCTTTGCCCTTGCTTGCTGTAGCACTCCACAACCTTGCCATTGATGCCAAGCCCCAACACTGTACTAGAGATGATGTAGTCTTGAAGGATTGGGTGAGTTTTAGCCTGACAGAAAAAAGAACAAAATTAGTAACTAAAAAAAACACAGTAAATATATTTTTCAAGCATAAGTAAAAGAGCAAATAATGAATTAAAAAAAAAGCTAATATATACTGTTGCAACTACACATCAACATGATAAAATTATAATCAATAATTTACTTATGATAGAGAAAGATACAGATAAAAATGACACACATGTAAGTTTTAACAATAAAAAAAATTGAAAACAACAACACAGGAAAACCTACTCAGTATAATGCTTCAAGAGAAAGTTTCAGAATTACCTTGAGTGCACCAAATTTTGATCCATCATTACCAGAATTGTCCACAACCATAGGCTCTTCCATAGTAGAAAAAATAATATAAACAAGTTAACATAAAAATTAGAAAAACTTCTGAAAAAAACACCAAATAGAGAATGAGCACATGAAGTACATTAATTTGATAGTTCAGAGGTACTTTAGCTTACCACAGCATCTTGTTACAGAATTTTTGGATTTCAAATGAAAATCGCAAGCTTTCATTCCCAAAACTGAAAGGTATACTCGAATATACACAAATGAGCATCTTGTATGTCAGTTGTACCCTAGGGCATGTGCTCAGGGCTTAGGTTAGTCAAGCTGCTACAGCTTTATTTTGCTTGGGTGCATCACTCTGTATATGTCCTTCAAGTGATTGATGTGCTACACTGCAATCATTGCTTTAGATTGATGAAAAAAATTTACAAATATTTTGATCATTTTGTTTCATTTGCTTAATACAACTACCATCATAATACCTCATTAGTCTCAAGAAAGTTTTGGACTTAGATTTAAGGGCCAGCTTTGGCTAGGGCCTTTAATTCCTTCTAAAACACACACATACAACAGGGGTGATATACACCAGTTTTTTTGGCTGTGTGCCAGGGTTGGCTAAAATAATTCCTCAAGGACCACCCTGAGGTATTCCATGCAAAAAGATCCAATTAGGTAAGAGCATCACTGGTAGAACTGGCTTGTCATAAATAGCCCTCATGTTTGGTTGGTAGTCACACTTTAGTTGAGGAAATTGACTATTAAACATCAATTTCTCTTATTCCATGCATGCACTAGGAAATTTTTAAATTGCATTCACACAAGTAAGGTTGCATTCCTTATCCAGCCCTACAAGATAGCTCATATTGGAGTCTTTTTCAACACATGTGGTATTCCACTACTTTTCTCCATACTGCTCATAAACCACATCTGCAAAACTCTCTTGCTTGTATTCATATTTACTACATTCTAAGAACAGATGTTCAATTAATCTTGCTCCACTGCATACATAACCTGTTATTCCCTTCATTCCACCTCCATGGGTGTTTATTTACAGTTAATCTATACTTAATGTCAAAGAAAAGTTGGCTACTAAAATTTCTATCATAAAACATTTCACCTTTTTATTTATTCATATGGGTATACCAAGTTAAAGTGATCTTCCCAGTCATGCTAAGCTTCTATTTGTTCAAACTGTAATCTTATTTTAATTTTTAAATTTCTTTCTTCCCCTTTTTACAATCTCACTCATCCTTTACCTTCAGTACTTCTTAATAATCAATCATCCATTGATCTTCCAATTCTAACACAAACAATCTTCTGAATCATTAGTTTTCTTCCATACCTCCAGCAAATTTTCTTCCATAGATTTGCATTGGATTCCATTCAAAAGTTAGTTTAACCCACCTTTTATTCTCTATTTGCTCAATTCTCACCTTATAATTTAACACAGCCTTTATTACTCTTTCCAAAAAATCACTAAAAAAGACCCAGGGAAGATAATACACATGAGCATTACACTGGAGACAAAGAAGATCAAAGCTAAGCAAAATCAGATCTGCTGGCTAACTTCGTTGGTTTGCCATTGTGGGAAACTGTTAGTAGTAATCAATATCATATTGTCTTGCAAGGATGTCATTAAAAAAGCTAACATAGCTAATAGTGTCACTGTAATGATGAATCTACATCTTAAGTAGTAAGATAACATGACAAAATGTTCCTCAGATAACAAAGTAAAAGTTGACTGTTACTTGTTATCTAATTTCACAAACTCTCATTCAACATACATAGCCCAAATCTGTAGGCTAATTCTACATGATTTTAAGCTCAATAAGAGGACAAAATTAAAGCAAATGCTAAAGTGGTTTTCAAAAATATACTTTAGTGAATCTTGATGACAGACATTAGATATATGCATACACTCAATTAAAGTAAAATGTAGTAAGTAGCTTTCATTTTGAAGAGATTCGTTAATAGGCTTCATTGATTTATAGAAGAGAGATGATCTAAGATTCAAATGATTAAATACCAGATTAAAATTCAAATTGTAAGCTATTGATAGTTGATGATGTAATTCTAATAATGATAAGCCAGTTTTTGATTAAAATTATCAGCAAAAATAATTATATAACTACACTCGCAGTAACTACAGGCAAATTTTAGCAGAACCAGACTAATAATAAACTTCTATAAGTCAAGGTCAGGGGTCCCCGCACACATAAATAGCGGAATGCAGCAACCGGAATTGTACAGATATGGATACTTATGGAATGCACTGCACTCATCACTTTGATGACAGAAAAATAAAAGCAGAAAAAACATAATTTTCATCTCATCTTTGACACGTTGCAATTTAGCAGGGCAAAGAAAGTGCTAGTTACACTGTTCAGAAATTATAAGAAAGCACCGACATGACATCATCATGTTAATTAGCTCTCACGCAGAGCCAAACTCAGAACATGTATTAATTAATAGCTGAGTGTTTGCGTTCATGACGAAAAATTTTCAAAACGTATTAAAATAACGGGTACTTTTCAAAAACATCAGAGCATAAATTGCTACAGTCAGTGATGGCAATTCATAGCCAACATTTGCCTTAAAAAACAAATATATTATGCTGAGTGAGGGGTAAAGTTGGTGTAGTACTTTACGTACGACGGACGTACAAGTATACTTTTGAAATTAAATGGGTGCATGTAAAAAGATGCTGAAATAAAGGTAGTGTTTGCTTCAATTTGATACAGATAACTGAGCGTAAAACTACTTTGAACTCACTCTGCACTTGTAAATTTTATAGTACCCACTTGTGTGTTACATTCGAATACATGAGAAGTAATATTTGCTTATTCCATGTAAAAAATGGCTCATTCGAATAATGCTGATACATAAAATATCAAACATTAGATCTTAAATACTGACTTCACATAGATTCAAATATTGTCTCCGACAGTATAGACTGGAAAGCTCACAACTTCAGATCAGGATTTAGTTGCTTATTGCGAAAATTCTAATAAAATCATAACTTACAAAGTTGATTAAAAGTATGTATAGTGAATTATCAGCTTCCGATAATTCAATCAACAATTGGGTGTTCTCCATTTATAGTTGTTCATGGCAAGAAGTTAAATTGGTCTACTTTTGCCAATTAAGACCCACATGAAATAAAAAATTTAAGATCTTGTCTACTGAATCATTTTTTCATTTACTATCAGAGTAGTAAAGTGACGGATATCCCCGCTTGCAATACGAGATCCCGTACTTGGGTTAAAATGCCTTAGTCGCAGTGGTTGATTTCTGCATTACTATCGATTCAGTAGGCACGTCCTGCCTGCTGCAACGCAGGACACCGGAAGGAACACAGTTCATCAAACTCATTATGAGCCCATTCGAGACTCTACATACTTCAAGTCGCACCACAAAGAATGAGAACACTAGTCTTACGACGTTAAAGTTAAGAATTAAAACACCGATTCAATACACTGAAGATTTATACTGTACGAGTACATCCCTCATTCTTATAAGGCTATGAAACGATTACTACAAAGCGTATGGCTGGTACTACTAAGTATAGCTTGGGTAACGAAAAGAATTAACGAAAATGCTACACACACTATTGATATTGTAATGTTACCTAGTCTTAAATCTTAACCACAGATATTTCATTTCCATTGAGGACTTATCCAGCTCCTTCAGGAAATTCTGGCTACGCATATTTTAGCACAGCTGTTCTACACATTCTCTTTGCGTTCCGTGTAGTTGTGATTTCTTGTAAACAATCAAATAACAACGAAAGATCGACTACTAAAACTCGTTGTGATATAAAATGAACATTTAGTGGAACAAGTCATACGATTTCATAAAACTAAATAACAAATTTGCTTCAGTGAACTTCCAGAAAATATTTTCAAATCCACACAATATGATTTACAATGTTAATACAAAGTGCAGTAAATAACCTAAAATTAACCCTTTAACGACCTCATTTTTCTGAAGAGAAAAATAGAAAACAACTACAAGCTGATCATACTGCCAGCAGCGTCTAAACAAGCAGAACCGTAACACGTTCTAGAGTTTTATAACCGTTGAGTGCAGTGCAGGGTTAATACACATCTGAAGTTTCGGTTTAGAACACAGTTTTTCAAAGATAATTTCAGGAGCCATTTGGTTGTTAAAAGGTTAAATGAAAATACTATACATTAAAAGGCGGCTGTACAATTAGGGGCCACTACACAATGGAATAGAATTGCACCTACAATCCTGAATGGCAACTCGACAATGCCTTCCAATGCTGTTTTCAATAATATAAAATAATTTCTAACACTCAAAGAGTGCCTAATGCTACAAAAATAAGGAAGACACGCGTGGAATTGAAGATATTTCTTGCGGAACTCGGTGCGGACCAATTTATAAATGCATAAAATGAGCCTTTTTTCTTTACCAGGCGAGAATTTTTTCCCGAAGAACAAGGAGCTCAAAATAATGTCCTCCATTTTAGCCATACAGAGGCCGGTAGCCTCAACGTGTATCAACTTTTGATCGGGAGGAGTGATGTCGAGACAGTCCGGAATATTGAAGTTTCAACATGGACGTGTCTTTGTGAACTAGTCATCGTTTTGATGTATTTTTTACAATGTTTTTAACTAGCATCGATGATGCCAAGGTCACTAAAGAATGTGGATTGTTACACATATGTAACTTCCAGAAACTATTATTGCCTTATTTTATTCTATTATTCCCGTTTTCGAAGTTATTACTGTAGCTGGGAGAACTTCTTTCTAGTCAAGTTTTAGCAAGTTCCCCATCTCCGTGGTGCAATATTTCACACGAGCGTAATGCAAGGGCGAGCAGAGATCCCTCCTGACTAGAACAATTCATTGTAAGCTGAAGATCATTTGGCGGGGCAGTCGCAGCAGGTCGGGAAGGGGTCACAGGAGCGGTCAGTGCAGCAGGGCTGAGACCGAGGCTCATGGTCAGTAGTGACTGACTGCATCCACGTCATTGTCTGCATGTGCTGAGTGCGCCAAACCTCCATTCTCTTCATTGTCTCTCTGCACACATAGAATCAAGATATGAGTGAATTTTAAAAGAACAATGCAGCACTAAAAAGCGGCCTAAGTAGCAAAGGTGCCTGCTAGGTTTCGTACGGTGTACTGTAGAAAATTATGACTTGTCTTGGGTTTGTAACACTCAAACAGAATACGTTATAAGGAAAAAATATTTAGATATCCATACGGTACATGCTTATCTTGTCAAGGGAGACAATATATGAAGAGAACCAGCAGGAATTGGCACGATTAGGGAACACATCAATCATTATAATGGCCGCTGTAAGTGTGCAATTATCAACAAGAACACGTCAATCACAGAAGTAAACTTCACATAGAGAAGTGCAATTTATTATTCTAAATTCTGCTTATAAATTTTTAAAGACAATAATAGAGTAAGGCTAAAAAATTGAAGGCAAGGATGAAAACGTCGAAGAAATTTACTCTTTGGACACACAGTGTAATTGCAAACGTACAGTGTAGTACTTGTATCCCTTCAGTGATGCAATAAAAACAAAACATAATAAAGCATCAGAAAAATCCATCATACGATCATGGTCTCGGAACGACCAAGATCCAGAGCGTTCATCGACACAGGCATTGCTGCGTATTCCAATGCAGAAGGTTAGTTTTAATCGAAAAATACATCTGAAATATCGTTTACTGAACCAAATTGTAAATTAAAACGTCAAACGGTAGTACGCCATATACCATTAGACTGCATATATGGAAAGGTAATGTCATTTCTAGGGATAAGGAGCTCATGAAATTTTTACCAAAATAATCGTCGATGACGTACATAAAAAATCGTCTTTGCCGTAATCAACTCGCTCCTAAATCCTTGTCGGGAATAATGAATTATAACGAATTGATGGCTTAACATGAGTGCTATGAATAAACTCAAATAGAAGCTTCATTCATCTTATACTATTTTCAGAGCGCAGCACTCGTTACACAGGGTGAAAGTACGAGACAAACACTCACATTTTCATTCAGTATTTTTGTCGCTCTTGAAATGACTTTTAAAAAGATTCAAAGTTACTTGCACAACTTAGACCAATAAATCCTGCACAGGGTGGGAACGATTGCTGAGGTGTTACTTAGTATTATGGTAACACAAACATGACTTCATACTCAAGCTTAATTACAACCCTGCTCACTAATTTTAACTGAACATTTTAATACAAGACCTAAGCAATAAGTGTGAAAGAGAACGCATTCTGAATAAAAAAAACACTCACACTCAAGAATGTAAATATCCATGCATTATTCCCTGGAATTTATTTTTTAATTATTTCAGTTCATTAAGGGTTAAAATTTCCCGCTGCCGACATGGTTGACGCGGCTAGAAATACGGCATGGGACTTGGGTAAACAACCGAATAATTATCGAAGTAATTATCCGACCCAAGAATGGACCAGAAGGTTCGTTCCTATAGCCTCATTCTATTCTATTCTCTATTCTATTCTATTTCTAAAAAGTGACCAATCATTTTACAAAGAACAACATCCAGTCAGATAGAGACAACGTTTTGATGTATCGAACATCATCATAAGGCCGAACAAACAAAAAGAATTACAGTCTCACTCACACTATACAAAAACAATATAAACGTTAAATTTGATATGAAATTTGGAGAAAAATTGGCACGTATTCCAAGTATTACGACACACAAGAACACAGGTACTTCGCACCTTAGTTTGGTGTTGTTGGCTATGTTCCAGCGCTCCCCTGGGTCTACGGACAAGTCGTATAGCAACGGTGGGTTGTGTGCAGTCAATTTGTGTTTTTGTGTGCAGATCTCGTCGTAATTTTCATTGTCTGACAGATCTGGGAGAGTGAAACAGGTCAGCAATAATAAAGGATACGTTAGGTCTCACAGTCAATTCCCGCAAGCGGGTTAAGCTCAATAGTGAACAGCAGGGTGGTAATTTCGAGC
Organism: Trinorchestia longiramus; assembly: GCA_006783055.1. Classification (NCBI taxonomy): domain Eukaryota; kingdom Metazoa; phylum Arthropoda; class Malacostraca; order Amphipoda; family Talitridae; genus Trinorchestia; species Trinorchestia longiramus. Next base: position 13,052 of record VCRD01003021.1, on the reverse strand, counting down.
GTTTGTTATAATCCAAATGAAACGTGAGAATATACATTTCAAAAATTTATTACGAATAAAATTCATAAGATATTTTATTCAAATTTGTTCTATTGTATTCAGTGTTTATTAAAGTTTTTAATCACATTCTGCCTTTGTGTTTCAGGGATCCTGTTTGTGAAAGAGGTGCTGTTGGGACTTTATGAGAGACTTTTATAAGACTTTATGGACACCCTGTATTACTTGTGAATAGTATAAACATGGTGACTACTTCAAATAAGACTAGTTAGCAAATAACCCATTGAGCATGGAGGAAAGAAAACACTTTCAATAGACTAGGTCAAGAACATCATATTTACATCTATAACTGTCACCCTATTATGGAATTTATTTCCATAAATTTCACCCTATTATTGCAATTACAGTCAGCAATTTTACCTTATTATAGAACTTAGGTCCATCAATTTTACGCTGTTATAAACATACAGCGCAAACTCACTTTGTAAAAGTTTAAAAGTATCACGTGGCAAATTTTCGGGAACAAAGATCAAAATGGACAAATAATAAAAACACCAGTTCACACTCGACTTATATCACCATCTACATGTGAACAAAACTAAGGCGTCGCTCCTCACCAGATCCAACCGTGTAGAAATGAGTCTTAAAGTTTTTATACACAACGGCATGCGGGCCTGTGCTTTGGTCAGCATTTACAGGATACACAGCGAAGAATTTTCGAGGAGGCTGAAATGGAAATGAAAACGAGGATGTCAACACTCATGGGGAACATGAAAGCTGGTTGCAACTGGAGGAACAAAACTGGCCAAGCTTGATGTATACGTCAAGGGTAAATACAGAACTGTTTGGCATCAAGAGATTTGTCAATATTAAGGGTAATTGAAATACTGTTTAGCATCAAGAGATGTGTCGATGTTGAGAATTATTACGAGACACCTTGACTTAAAGGATGCAGTGAAAGTTAAAGTGCGGGATAAATGCAAACAAGGAACTGTACAATAATGCAGAGCAAAATACAGCAAGTCAATTGCTACAGAACTCGAGGTAGGGATACTTACACGAGTCATGACTTATTGCACAAGGTAATTTCTTTCACTAAAAATGAAAATCCATCCAGGGAAATGGATGCCAAACTAATGCTCTGACAGTAACACTTTCAACACTTCTGATGAACGTAGAGATCTCTTGTCCAGACCAGCTGCACCACTCGCATCTCTTCCTATCATATGAAATATCAGAAAAAGGGATCATATACATGTATGTATCTTCATTTCAAAATGATAACAATTTCATTCTACCGAAGCATTATAAAATAAGGTGTTATTTCATCACAATGTTTTGTCTCGCTTTCGACCACTCCAACACAACGAAATGGACCCGTTGTTCTGGTCAGTAGCGTATCTTGCTGTTGTAGCAGCCACACGATTCGCGTTCACTAAAATGCCACCTAATTAACCGTACTGTAACCAAACAAGTAGATATGCAAACTGTACCTGTAGTGCAAGACACTCAATGTACCTTATGAAATGTAATTCAGACTCCCAACCTGGTCAGTGAGCCCTAGCAGGAAGGAGGATGCATCAACACCGTCGAGCGAGAGGCCTGTGGTGTCTGCGCTGGTCAGGGCTGCAATGGTGGGCAGCAGTTCTAGGGAGCTAAGCAGCGCGTCTGTGCGACCTAAGAAAGAAGCCGACCACAATTCACAACATTATTTCCTCTATTTAATCTCTTAACCGGCGGGGGTGTGCGCACACATACTCGAAAAGATGCGCCTTTCTAGGACTTAGACATGCATACGTGTCCCAGTTAAAAAAGGTGTTTTCATAATATAATTCCAATCACAACATATAAAAACTGACGATGCATGTTAGACTTGAAATCTGCATAAAAAGGATTTCATTAACATCGAATAGAAAATTGATAAAAAAGAACATTTTTCCAGAAATAATGGTTCATGAAGGGGAATAAATTCAGTCTCACTTGATGATTTAAAGTCATTTCATTTATAACCAGATCATTTCTCAATCTACGAAGCAATTTTCACAATTTGAATCCAACCTTCATTTCGTCTATATTATCTGGTAAAAATTTAATTCATTTAAAAAAATTCAATTGAGCTAACTCAAATTTTTTATACAATACTCGTCAACTTTTATTTCATGAGAGCCAGGAAATCTATTAAATGACGTAAAATAATAGGTGACCGCTTTAGCATGGGTCTTGTCTATCTGAAGCACAGAACTTCCACCGGTACTCTCTAGTTAACACTTCCAATTGTTCCTGTACTATTTTCCAAACATACTCGATTTTATGAATTTTCTTCTTACTTTAACTCACATAACACGTGATATATAAAATTTAGTACAGGTTATCCGGACTTATTTTCGTTGTCAATCCAAAATACCATCGTTCCTCCAGCTATGCTCCTCCTCTTCCACTGGCCAGTGGTTATCGCAAAACATGTGAACCAAAACGAGTAAATAAAACCGTACGTGGAGTTGCTTCAGCAGGTATAGTATTTGATGTCTTGCTCAAAAGAATAAGACACAACTACCAACATGGTAACATTTTACTGCCACTCTTCACTGGAAGACAGCCGAATTAGTGTTTCTCTATGGCTTGCCAGACGTCCACAAGAGTAGCTTCTACGCAGAGTAATGGTATCGTCAACAACACTCCCTCTGAGACACTGAGGCACGCTATTTCAGTGTTGACATGAGACACTGGGAGCGACGTCAGACTCACCAGGCGCGACGTGGCCGGGCCACCTAACGAAGGCAGGCACCCTCACACCTCCCTCCCACGTGGTGCCCTTGCCGCACCGCAGGGGCCCGGCACAGCCACCCCTCTCTTGCCGCAGCAGGCTCGGTCTTCGAAAAAACGAATTCAACTTACATTACTCGCCTCAACAAATTTAAGGGATAGCGTTACTTGATGAATTTTATGTTCACATATTGATGGTCATTACAACGCACCAGTTGTCAGAAGGGAACCAAATGATGGCAATTACACCGCACCAATTATCAGAAGGGAAACAAATGATGGTTATTACAACGCACCCATTATCAGAAAGGAACCAAATGATGGTATCGTTGGCAAGCTTGAGGCGGTCGAGCGTCTGCACGACCGAGTGTATGGAGTGGTCCAGCTCCAAAAGAGCTTCTCCGAAAATTCCACGAGTTGACTTCCCTTCGAATTCTGCCGCCGAAAATTGAGGATGGTGGACCTGGAAAAGATTAAAACATATTACGACAAACGTGAAAATAGACGGTGAACCAGAAAACAGTTAAATCAAATGAAGACAAACGTGAAAATTGAGAATGGTGAACCTGAAAGCAGTTAAATGTTAAGAAGACAAAAGCAAAAAACGAAAGTTCAAATCGCCACACAGCCCTTAAATTTTCTCAGCTTGTGGTCAGGGACCAGGTAGGTCAACAGACTGACGGTCTTAAACAGACTATTTCCTCAAATTTCCAGATTATTGAACGTGTCCGTGCGAGCCTCTACCTCACGTCACAAGATGGACGGGAACAGTCGCTAGAAGCATGATCAATAGTCTAAAGATGTTAGCATTAAGAATTGGACACCCATTGCATATTTCATGAGTACCTGAATTAAATAAAGTTTATTTTTTTCTTTCACCAGATCTGCCAAAAAGATTTAATGTTTCAAGGGATATGGGAGTCAGACAGCCTGTGTGAATTTCAGCTTCAAAAACTGAGGCTAAGTTTCTAAGTAACATTCTTGGTGTGACCGTCAACTGAAGAATAAATAATCTCTGCAGTAGAAAAGTACTCCATGCTAAATGCTATTTGGATTAAAGAAACAGTTTCTGAAATTGATTGCTGGAATAATGCGAATTGTGCTTAACAACAAAAATGCATATTTTACAATAACTATCACAGAGTAAGAGGAGAAAATCAGTCACTGACTTGTAAACTGGTCTTGTGAGTTGTTCTGTACAGGAAACTCACGTGCATGAAGGGCATGTAGAGGAAGAATGGGTCTTTGTCCTGGGCACGCTGCTCCAGGAAGTCAGTGGCCTTCTGCAGGAGTTTGGCGGCCAACGACGGCAGCGGCGTCGGCTGCTCCACGATGGTCGTGTTACTGGACGCGAGAGAAAGCTTCCAGAACACGTCATACATGTAGCAAGAGAGCTTTTATACAAAGGTATACATGTAGAAAATAGAGCTTTTAAAACGAGTCGTTTAAATGGAAAGAAGTGCTAGTAACTACTAACTAGTAGTTATAGGAACGAAAGTCTATGTATTTGTACTCACGCAGCAGTCCACATCACTTCAGCCTAATGCCTATTTTCAGAAACGATTCTTTGGGAGCTATGTTTTTAGAAAATATCTCATTCTTTTATTCTTACCTGATGAGAGCGCAAGAAACATGCGTGTCCCAGCAAGTGTCATAGCAAGGTTTATCATCAGGGAAACACACGTAGCAAGGACACATGTCGTGGCTGTAAGGGACACCCAGGTAATCGTCGAAGCCGTGGTGAGCAGGCAGGTACTCGCCCTTGTAGCCCACACCCAAGTGCCACTTGCCGGTGATTAGCGTGCGGTAGCCCTGGGAAAGCATCAAAACAATAAAAAGTTGTTACAGTCGAGTGCGGTAGCCCTGGGAAAGCATCAAAACAATAAAAAGTTGTTGCAGTCGAGTGCGGTAGCCCTGGAAAAGCATCAAAACAATAAAAAGTTGTTGCAGTCGAGTGCGGTAGCCCTGGAAAAGCATCAAAACAATAAAAAGTTGTTGCAGTCGAATGCAGCAACCCTAAGAAAGTATAAAAATCAGGGTTATAGGATCAGTGGAGTGCGGTCTCCCTGGGAAAACGGTCAGAAGAGTGGTTGGTTCAGAAGAGTGGTTGGTTCAGAAGAGTGGTTGGTTCAGAAGAGTGGTTGGTTCAGAAGAGTTGTTGGTTTAGAAGAGTTGTTGGATCATTAGGCTTTCGGGAATGGGTAGATGTTTCTGTTCTACTAGTGATCGCAAGACACACAAAGTGCTTTCAGTTTGTTTTAATGAGCGGTACAATATACTGTGTAGTCATAGACCACTGAAGTGTGTGGTCTGAGAAATAATACTCCATTTTTAGGCAAATATCCGTGTGATGCAGTTATATAGCAATGCACTTACTCTAGAGCAATGCGCTACGTTCGAAGAAAAAACGAAAAAAATAGTTATTCAATCGCAATCCCATGCAGTACAACTTTTAAATTCAATTTTTAGTAAACATTACGATTAAATCTTACGCTACACTGTCATTAACAGTGTTTTTTGGGTGTCACACGCCTGCTTCAGGAGCCACACACCTGCCTCTGGAGGAGCTTAGCGATGGTGGTCTCATTGACCGGGAGTCCTCGAGGGTTGTCAGGCTCCAGCACTCCAGGGTAGATGCCTGACCGCGTCTGGTACCGTCCTGTTAATATGGACGCCCTGTGAGGTGAACAAAGCATCAAATATCTCTAACAAACTCTACTGAGCTGAGTAGTAGTTAAATACTCCTAGCAGACTCTGAGTTGAGAAGTGGTTAAATATTCCTAGCAGACTACTGAGTTGAGTAGTAGTTAAATATTCCTAGCAGACTACTGAGTTGAGTAGTAGTTAAATATTCCTAGCAGACTACTGAGTTGAGTAGTAGTTAAATATTCCTAGCAGACTACTGAGTTGAGTAGTAGTTAAATATTCCTAGCAGACTCTGAGTTGAGTAGTAGTTAAATATTCCTAGCAGACTCTGAGTTGAGTAGTAGTTAAATATTCATAGCAGACTCTAGTGAGTTTGAGTGGTAGTTAAATATTCGTAACAAACTCTACTGAGCTTAGTGGTTAAATATTCCTAGCAGACTCCACTAAGCTGAATAATAGTTCAATATTCCTAATGGACTCTACTGAATTTCAGTAGTTTCAAGAAGTATGAGATATGAGTAAAGAATGAGCATTAAAAAATCTACTATATATGATTTGAATGAGAAGTATGAACAACTACAATGCTAACAAAAAAAAATCAGTACAACTGTGCGACTAAAAAAAAAACAAATGTAAAATTTGCGTTACGATTGCACCTGTTTTTCAGTGCAACGGCGTTCATAGAAGGGTTTGACATCGCTTCACGCTTCAGCCACTCATTAATCCTTGGCAAAGTTTATTCTGTGCGTCAGAGCCTAACTTCCCCTGCGGTACCGTCCTGGGAGGCAATGACGCCGCCGACCGTTTCAGTTGATAAATTTAAATTGTCTTCCTCGACAAGCCCTGATCTCTGGCAACCGCAATCACAGAGTCCTTCTTCTTTAGCAAAACCAGAGCAAAGGATTTCTCTTATATTTTGTCCAATTAATTGTGTGTAGTAGAAGTAAAGATGACTTTAGAAGTTTAAGAAGTGAAAAAATATACCAAGGAAAAATGAGTCAATGGCAGCCCCAAGCAAAGTACACACGACCTTCCAGTAAAAGCGCACTAGGTAAACTTCCTGGGCGGAAGTAAGCAATAGATCCTTCTACATATTTAGGGTGGTTAAGATACATGCAATGATAATATAGATTTTACACGTAGAGATTTTTGCCGTACAAGTGTACTGATTGTTATTGCTAGCACCGTACTACAGGTACGAGTAAAGATCTGAAGTGTCGAAAACTTTTATTGAGTCGTATTAATTAAACACAGTTGAATATTTTGAGTTAAACTTATGTATTCCTTAGAATTTATTTCACCAAACGTGTAGTAATCTCTGTGAACAATTCAGAACTCATGCTTATTTGATCATATGCACTATACTCATTGAGACACCAACTGGGTACCTACATAAACAACGCACTTTGACACATATTGAAAATAAACAACGTCTAGTCCATCATAACACGATGCGTAGGATGTCATAGGCACAAAAGCTCAGCTTTCGACCGCAGTATCAGTCGTTCAATACAATAATGTGTGCTTGTGATAAACGTTTCAATATTATTTATCACCATGTCTTATCAGATACGGCTACCTTTTACTCTATTGCAAGGGTTTAGTCACAGAGACGTTTTGAAGAAGAAAGAAATGATAACGTTTCCTTTTTCTTGAACCAATCCTATCAACCAGCAAAACTTCTCGGCAACAGTTGACACCTTAAGCATCCCGCTACAGCAAGGATTCACACAATTCGTGGTGTAGTGGTAGATCCTTGAATGTTACTCACAAATAACGTAGATCGAAAGAGTAGCCAAACATGGGACAGTTCATTTAGAGGGAGGTCTTAATTATCATACGAACGGCTTCATCAAAACTTCGTGCCTCAATGTACGAACAACAAGCGTGTGAGCGTAATCATTTTTTACTGTTAGGAGACTTTGAGCCTTCGAACTTCCACCTCATCCACACCATAAGCTTTCTGCCATCTAGGAGACATTTCGATTTTCCACATTTGCTAGCAAGAATCATAAAAATATTCCATTTATTTAATTTATGCGTACATAACTTAGAGGCACTTATAACGAGGGCTTGAATAAATTAACAGGAATGTAACTTCACTTCATTTTTACTAAATGCCAACTACAACTAGATTATGAAAAATTCTCGTACTACAACGGAAAATTTGAAAAATAAAGAGCTTGAAATCAGCAACGCTTAAAAAAGAACATCATAAACGATGACAAAGACAGAGCATCAATGTCTAGTTACAATGAATAACGCCTCAAAATTACGAGATCTAGCTACCTGGAGGGGCTGCAGACGGGACTGGTGACGTAGAACTGAGTGAAGACTTTGCTCTGTGCAGCGAGTCTGTCTATAGCTGGAGACTGCGATGTGGGGTGACCCATGAAACTCAAGTCTCCGAACCCAAGATCATCGACTAGAAATATCAGGACATTGGGGCGCTTAGTATTCCCCGATGCAGTTTGATCACCAGGACTGTTTTCGTGAAGTTCACTCGCTTCAAGAACACTTGAATGTGCTTTGCTAACAGCACCGTCGATGCTTAACAGCGAGAAGTGCTGTATGCTGATCACCGCCGCGCACACAGCAGTCACCACGAAAAATGCGAGTCTCGTGGAGATCATTTTGCCTCACTTAGGGCAACAAACTCAGATGACTCTTGCAAAGTAGAAAAAGTTCCATCTATTGCTAAAACAAAAAGCACGTTTCAGGCACTTTTAGAGCTCAGAAAGCTTTGGAAATGAAGCCAACACCTGAACAAGACGCGACACACATGTCTGCGCTACACTCGAGCTCAGTGAATGACATTGTAGGTCTTCGTTAGTAACACCTGAGTTTGCTACATAGATACGACAGCTCATTATCATATCTAAAAGATGATAAATACTCAGGTGGTGGCTCACCTGAGAAGAGATTAGTGTTTGGCTCTGCAAGGGAGGGGCGTAACGTCATCCTTAAAAAGTTAAGTTCAGTAAAATATGAATGGCGAAGGCGAAAATAATGCAACTATAGCTAGACTAATATGCAGCAACGCAGTAATTTATGATAAACTTATAGATCGAACTGACTTTGCAACACACAGTTTCGTTGCCATGAACGATTCCCTAACAGAATATTAGACAAAATACGCACAATGAATGCTTACAACACATGCTAATACATCACACACTAATACTGACAACACATGCTAATACATCACACACTAATACTGACAACACATGCTAATACATCACACACTAATACTGACAACACATGCTAATACATCACACACTAATACTAACAACACATGCTAATACATCACACACTAATACTGACAACACATGCTAATTCTAATGCTACACGCTAATGCTCGTGTACAGTCATTAATTTGGTTGTGAAGCGCTGTATTTATATTTGACGGCCTAATGAGAAGTTCTAAGCCAATGTTGTGTGGCTGAGCCAACTTTCTTAATGATGTTGATGAGCTGCGCTGGATACTGTCAGAAATGCTTAACAGCTTTTCCTCCAAGACCTCTGATGATCTTTGATATCGTCTACAAATCCTGTTAACTGCAATTTATAAAAAAAAATCACGTACTGCCTCATAATATCAAACAGGCGTTGCTGAAAATTTTTCCGCAAACTACTGTCGTACCGGACGTACATACAACAAGAGCTCCGTAATTTACATTCCAGGAATTTCCTAGGAATGTTAAAGGTCTTTACGAGGCCCCAGCTTTAAGAGACACTTTTTGACCGCGAATTAATCTATAATACGCATAACAGCACTGATGTTTCTCCCACCATAACTCTAGCTTTGACTTTCAGAAACGTCACACGACACCCTGGGGATATACTAGCGTAGTGGTCTTCAAACTTTTATCCGCCCTGACCCTCTTTAAAAGATTTTATTTTTGTACGACCCCTTTAACTTTAGCAAAACGAAGAATAAAATATAAATATAGCAGAAAAATTTAATATTTATAAAAAAATCGGGTCTACTGTGAATTATTTATCGTAAAAAGTATATTTTATTATGAAATAACATTATTACATAAATTAGAAAAGAATAATCCTACATTTCGCGACCCACACTTTGCAGAGCCCTGTAACTAGCGCACTCCCTGGAGGTTTATGTCCCTTATTTATGAAGCCCATGATCTATCATGATCCTAGAACACGTGTTCGACGAGTAATGCACGTCCACCAGTCGTTCAACTAAATTCGGGTTGAAATTGCATACCTAACAAATACGAGTATAAACGTAGACAGTGACTTACCTAATGCCTTGTAATCAATATCTCCGAGCGACAGTGCATAAATTAATGACTAATATCTGACCTACACCTGCACCTGGATAACCGAAAAAAACTTATTTCAATAATACGTACACTTCTCACACGAACACGTTTCTTATAACTTGAAAAAAATAAACGTAGCATCTCTTAACACGTTAAGTGCGAAGTGACCCACCGGTGGGTCACTCAGGTTAGGTACTGTAATTTTTTCAAAGCTTTCTAGTGACTGTATGTACAAAGTAAAGATTTGCACCGGCTAGGCAACGGCAATGAACGTGTTAAGAGCAAGACAAGCAATATGAGATATGATATCTTGCATGGTCCGAGTGCCTACCACCCAGCCAGCGCTACATCGTGCTGCTGTGAGCTGTCCAACAGCTATGCACCTACTCATATAGTATTGATATCATTGATATTTGTGGCGAGTAGTGCACGTCACAGCAATTTCTTTGGATCCACATTCCCAGGTACAGGGGGATACATTTCGAGACCAAAAGATCATTTTCCATCCATTTTTCCAGCTCCAGAGGGTATAACACACAAGTCAAGTCTCTTTCCATCCCCATTTCCAGCTTTTAAGTATATCCTACAACCAAAATGTCCCCTTCCATCCATATTCCCAGGTCCAGAGGGTATAATCCACAACTAAAAAGCTTCTTTCCATCCACATTCCCAACTTTCGAGAGGATATCCCACAACCAAATGCTCTTTCAATCCATATTTCCAGCTCCACAAGTTTAGTCTAAGGCTTAAAAATATCCTCTTTCAATGAAAGTTTGTTTCTGGAAGTACTCTTCAAAGGCAAGAGACTGTTATAAACGTTATAAGAAATAAATATAATGTATTATATTAACTGCAATATACTTTTGGGTTGCACAACCAGCTGAGTTAGCACATAATTTACAAACCTGAAAAATGTTAAGGGTAAAGTTATTTAGAATAACCCAAGCTTGAAAATTATGAAGCCCACTAGCATCAGTCATAATTTATGACTGTGATTTCAGTTACTTAAATAACTATAAGAAAATGAAGCTGACAGATTAAATAGTAAGTTTTCAATAGGGCATTTTCTTAGGAAAAGCAAAACATTTATTCTGAAGAATAATGAATTTTGCTGAAATAGGTTAACACACATAAAAACTTCATGGGAAAGGCCACTTGTTTTGTTAAAGCATTTATTCAATAAAACAATGCACATAATCATGAGAGCATCATTCATCTCATTATTTACATTGAGGTATTAGGAGAAGGTGGCAATGATCAAATTTATATTGAAAGTTAATGATACAGATTGGCCTTTTGCTGTTTGAGGGAAACATTTTCATCATTAAGAATTGGTTATTTAATTTCATTTTCTCAGCAACTCCATTATAGAAACATGCATACTAGAGACAATAAATAACTCTGCATACTGAGCAACCACAATGCATCATGGAATTATAAAATTGCATATTTTTAAAAACTTATTTGTAAAAGGAAAAAAATTCAAGTTATTAAACAGCATAAAATTCAAGTTTATATACAGCATTTACAACTAACTTTTTAACAGTCAATAAAAAAGTTTCAATGTGTTACATGAGAGGAAGGAATGTAGCTTCACTTTAGACTATAAAACAATGAGGAAAGAGTTGCTGATTTGTACAGAGAGCATGGATTCTAGTGTAAAAATGAATTGACTATTTTGCATTGTTAGCCAAATTTTCCTAAATTAAATTTTAAGTTATTCTTTTGAGCATTGAGAAATAAGTTATAATTGAGCTCCATAAATAATTCACAACCATTGGCAGGCCTAAGTAATTCACTATTGGAAGGACCAAGTTATTCACCATTTGTAGGGCTAAACAAATTAAAGTTACTTTAGATGTTTCTCTAGATATTTAATTAAAGTAATCTTTCACAAGCTTTTATATATGTTGATCTTTCAATAGCTTAACCAAAGACTAAGTTGTCTTTTTAATTTTTAGGATATACATACCATAAAATTTAAGGAAATTTAGATACACAGAAATTTTAAAAATAATCCATTTATGTAAAGCCCATAAATAATTTTTAAAGTTCAATTTGAAAAACATAAAAATGAAAATAATTTTTTGATTTTTTATAATCCATATAATTAAAAATTTACTGAAAATTATTATAACCCTAAAAAGAAAGCTTACTATTTTTCAGAAAAAGTTTCCAGAAACTATTTCATTTCTTTCAAAGGAATCTTATATCTTTAATTTATACTTTTTATAAAATTTTAGAGATTAATCTATCCATATTAATTTTCTATTCTAACTAAAATTATTGCTTTTTCTTGTTGCTTTAACTTCAATTCAATAGATGAGTCATAAGCTCAAGACTTGTGGCTCTAACTCTAAACCGTCTAATTTATTCCTGCCAACAAACATACAATTTAAGGTCTACAGTTGTGTGTACAGCAACAGTAAATGCTGGAATTTAAAAATCTTATGCAGCTTTCAATTATTATGTTCTACTAGGCTATAAAGATCAAAATAAATTTGTTTTTCGATCTGTATTTCATTTAACAATTTTATTCCAAATAAAAAAAACACAACAACTTCAAAATATGATAAAAAAGAATCAAACGCTACTTATGTATCGTTTACCTTCTTCTTCATCTATATTATTTATCAGGGCTTCCAAAACTTTGTGTGGCCCTATAGCAGAACGTAGGTTGAGTTTTTATCTTAACTCCACAAACTGCAGAAAGGAGTGACTTCAAATGTTTGTCAAGCAATGGGGTGAGCACTTGTTAAAGGTAAGATACATGAAAATTAATTCGGAGCTATGTATTATATTTAGGTTTTACATTCATGTACTATCATCACTACAGATAACTTTTCAAACATTTTGCGTTTGTTGACATTAATCAATAATAGATGAATATTCATGTTACAAACAAGAGATGTTACCACTGCCTGCCAAACGTGCAAGGAGTGAAAAATGGATTCATTTGGCATTTTTCATCAAAAACCAGCAGTAGTATGTTTTTTTCACTTTTATTGTAGAATATTTATAAATTATCATATAATACAGAAATATTTACATCAGATAATATATATAGATGTTATTGTGTATATATGGTTAGTACTCGTTTTCTCAAACTCTAAACACATGAGTCCAACGATAAAATATACGTTATATTCCATTTAGTAGTATTGAACTGTCAGCATGTAAAATAAATTTAACGTTCTTGACCTTCATTTAATCTCTAGTATAAGATATACTTTTCTATCATTTTGTCGACCATTGCATGTTTGTACCATTCGTTAATGTAGCATGAACGGTACCACCCAATGTACCATTCATATTTCTGTAATAGCAATTATCTCATTAAAATATGTTAGCAATTAC